>VDFB02038947.1:0-32890 GCA_007258455.2 Sequoia sempervirens
ATTATCAACATCAATATTAGAATACACAAATGAAACTAATCTGTAAGATAATAACATACTAATAAAATGCAGCGATCCCTACTTCCAACCTAAACTAACAATAAAAAAAGATCAGAAACAAGGCATCGACCCAAAAGGAGTGACTCTCCAAGGCAGCGACTGCACTAAGTGACACGTCCCAGCCCAAAAAGGTGCAAAAGGGATCATAACCGTTGCCATATTAGGCATTTAAAGGTAAGTCTCTTCAAGCGAATGAGAGGGGGGGAGGAACCGAACTATTAACAAAGGGTAACATCTTCAAATGTTAAGATCGAATAAAAAGAAGAATGGGAATATATTCTGATGGAAGTCAGTCTTAATAACATAAGATAAACATATTGCTATGAGTATGGTCTGTTAAGAGAGAAGTAAAGCATCGAATGGAATGAAGGGAAATGAAGAGGAGACGCGCGACTTTGCAGAAGGTTGAGACTAGTGTTGGGCTTTGCAAAGTGACGTGGAGGGATATTCTTAGAAAAGAAATCTGAAGAATCGAACAGCAGAAAGAGGAAATAATATAAGAATATATTCCAGACCAAAGGCATAAATCAAGGAGTAATGAAGACTACGGTAGCAGTTGGGAAACTCATAGGAAAGAAATATAGCATGAGATATCTGCTGGAAAGGTATGGTGGCTGCATGGACATAATTGGGAGGTAAGTATGGTCATACGTTGAATAGAGGTAGTCATTACTTTGAAGGAATAGTGGATTTCAGATGTATAACTAATCTAAATTTCAGTTGAGACTTATAGACATTTTAGGTATATTGTGACTTACGAATATATCTGGTCATACGTTGAATAGAGGTAGTCATTACTTTGAAGGAATAGTGGATTTCAGATGTATAACTAATCTAAATTTCAGTTGAGACTTATAGACATTTTAGGTATATTGTGACTTACGAATATATCTAAATATACTGTAGTGGTTAAATATAAATAGCAAGCATATATTCAGATCAATATATTATGATTATTGACAAATACAATGTACTCATAATATATTTTAGCATATTATGATTTATGAATGTATTTGAAGATATTAGGATGGACAAATTTATTGAGAGTTGGAATGACCTGCTAACAATTGATAAGTATATATTTAAAATATATATATATATATATATATATATACCGAGAGTCATAGATACATCATGGTTGATTCCACATACAATATATACAAGATAGCATATATATATATATACTAAGTCACCATATTCGACCGAATTTCATCATGAAATTCGAAATTCGTCGAATTCTTAAAAAAAAAGACATGAATTCGATTAAATTCGTTAAATTGCGGCGATATAAAATTTATAACGCGTCTCCGTCGGCGGCGAAATCTATTTCAGATTTTTAGGGCACGCAAGTCTCTGTCCGTGGGATTTCGGGCCTCTCTTCCGCCAAATAACGCGTCTCTGTTGGCGGCGAAATCTATTTCAGATTTTTAGGGCACGCAAGTCTCTGTCCGTGGCGAAATCTCTATGAAGTTTCGGGTCTTCAAGGTCGACACTCTGCAAACAAAAATCGCGGTCGGGTTTTCAAGGCGGGGTTTCAATCTCCAAGCAAAGATTGTGGTCGGCTCTCACTCTCCAAGCAAAAATCGTGTCCCAAGCTCCAGCAAGCCTCCGTCACTGCAAGCACGAAAGGGAGGCGTCGCTGCATATTCCATATAATTTTATACTGTTTTGTTTTGAATTTGCAGTATGGTTTTATTTATTTTAGGTTTTATTTATTATTTTATTAATATTAGATTTATTTTAGGTTTTAATATTTTATTATCTTATTCACCTGGTCTTAGATTTAAATTAAATATTTTAATATTGTATTATTTTATAAAATGTGAAATATTAAATATTTTTTAATTATAGTTTTTATTTGTATTAAACTTATATTAATAATTAATAAAACCTAAAATAAATCTATATATTAATATTTTATTTTAATTTTTTTTTAAATTACATTAGGCGAATTTTATTCGAATTTTATACTTTTCGAATTTTTTCCTTGTCGAATTTCATTCGAATTTCAATGTTGTCGAATTCGAATTCGAACTGGTGACTTAGTATATATATATATATATATATATATATTATTTATAATGATAATGCTTGCAGCAGTTATTGAATCTTACAAGTAATAAAGACTCTATTATGATAAATGGTACAATAGGATATCATCTTTATAGACGTTTACTATCTACACTAATGTACTTATGAAATTATATAGAAAAGTTATTCATAAGAGAGATAAGGGAGAAATGAGTAACCCTTTGACAAGAATGAAAAATTTATATCATCTCTGATCTTATTGGACGTTATGACTGAAATGTATCGATCTCTAATGTTTCCAATGTCTCCTTGAGAAACACTTTGAATGCAAGATTCAGGTTTGAGTGCTTTCACTAGAAAGGGGTCATTACATGGGTAGCCATAGCCCAATAAATTTGTTGGTAAGGGCATTAGATGAAGGGAAGTCAACTTTATGCTGTAAGTCCTTATCCACAATGTCCAGCTGGGTCTCTTGATGAGCGGCTTGCACCCTGTATATTTCATTGAATTTCTCTCCATGAGAGACAGGGAATATGAGCTCTATGGAGATTACAGTTAGGGTTAACAAAGGTGGCAGCCCTGGGATTTGTCTATTTCACGTAACTTGCTCAGCTGCTATTTTCTTAATTTTTTGATCATTTTTTATAGTTTTTATTATAATTTGCTTTTTAGCATCTGTTTTTTCCAATTTCTCAATTGGTGCTAGGGTTTATGATTGATAGTTTTGTTTAAATAATTGCAAGATTTTTTAAATAAAATTTCTGGATCAAATTGCAGTAATGGAAACTGTAAACACAGTATTTTTTGGTCTAGAGTCCTTGGGCAAACAACATGGGCTCCAGTTCCAATAAAAATAAAATAGTCAAGCATGAAGCACAATCAATGCTACCCAGCTCTTTAAAACTAAGTTGCCGAATCAGCACATATACAGGCAGATTCTGGGGACAAAATGTCTTGGAATTGGATCCTTTTTTGAATCAACTACAGATTCGACCAGGGTTAGAATTTTTCCCAGCTGAAATGTTCCGAACTTTAACATGGCGAATCCGGTTGACTCCAGTGATGACGTGGCAGTTCTTGAGTGAATCTTGAGTGTTTTAAATTGCAAACACAATTTTGTAAGGATTTTTGTTCAAATTTTTTGCCCCTTAGAAGCTCACAACCTAATCGTTTTGTTTTAAACAACCGTTCAAACGACGAGTACACCACACAGGTTTAAGGTGCAGCTATGGAAGGAACCCTTCAAGTGAAATGTGAATCATTTTCAGGCAACATTGATTAGGTGACGATAAGGGAATAGAGCGGGATGGGGCTGCGTGCAGGATCATGAGAAGGTGTTTCATGTGTATGAGAAGATAAAAAGACAGCAAACAAAGACAACGTTTCAGATTTGATTTCTTCTGCAGGTTTCACCTGCGAATTTGTTCGCAGCTGCTTCTTCACAAAACCTTTATCACTTTTAATTCTTTTTCTCTGTTTTCCACTCTCTTTTATTTATCTTTTTTGTTTATTTTATTAGTTTTTTAATTTTTTTTAATTTTTTGATTTCAAGTTTTAATCTATTTAAATAAGTAAATGTTTAAGATATTTAAATAAAGAAGTTATGTTATATGTTTCAGGCCTACCAAAACCAAAATGTCATTCAATAATTTAGAAATACATTAAATAGTAAATACTAAAAACATTAGTCTTAGGTAATTTTTCTTTCCATCATTCTGAACTCTTTGTGCTGTTTTACCTGTGTGTGTAATGAGACTCTTACCATACAGAAGCTCAATGATGTGCAACATCTTGTTTTGCATTATCATTTACCATACATTCCGTGGTTCATAAAAACCCGTTCAGAATTCTGTAGATTAGCAGAATGGATAACTGAGCAAAAAACAATTGGCAGCAGTAAAGCCAAACTCAGCAAGCTTTGTTAACATTGTCTTTGCATATAAAAAGATGGCAACTTTAAATTTATGTGTGAATGCATGAGCAAATAAAAGAGACCTATAATTTTATTAGAGTTATAAATATGATTGCTGAGATAGATGCATATGCTAATTATGGAACTATAGAGGTCTGCAAATTGTTTGATAAAATGCCTCAACAAAATGTTCTGTAAACATGAATCATATAGTGCAAAAAATCAGCTTGTTTAGAAAGCTTGGAATGTTTTTTAAGCAGATGGAATTGACAATTGTAAAGCCAAAATCATCAGTCTTTTCCTATGTTACCGAGTTGGCTAGAAATAGCCCTATTTTTGGGTACAAGTCGTGCTAGAATCAGGTACCGGTTGGAATCGCTTGTGGAATCAAGCAAGGTTTGGATCTTTTTAACGAGCAATTTTAACTTTAATGTCATCAGCTGGCATTAACTTGAAAACTGTCATCAGTTGACTGTTGTGCTGGCTGGACCTGAGCAGTGGCACCAGGTTTGGATGGCAGATCCAGTCGATTATAGTTAATTATATTATTAATTTATTTCCAATATGAATTCTTCTTTCCCTTGTTTTTTGAAACACATTTTATGGCCATTGCAAATACTTTGTGAACAGATCCAAAGCTAGTGCACTATTAGTGCTTTATAAATTAAATAAACATTGCCGTAAGTATTAGTGCTTTATATTTTTATTATAATATTATCATAAAATTATAATATAACAATTTCTAATATAATATTATTATTTTAGTATTTTATTCCAATTTTAATATTTTAAGTTTCAATTTTTTTTATATTTAATAAAATAAAGAATTATATATTTATATTATTTGAATTTTTTTATGATTTTCTTTTTCAAAATTTGAAATTTCAGTCGACAAGTTTGATCCGAATTTCTTTGTTGTTGAATTCAAACACAAAGACAGAATGTGACTGCCCAGAAATGTGCAATTGCTATCTATGGAAGCCCATAGAATAACCACAAGTTTGTTTGATAATTGCCTCAACAAAATGCAATTCACAGACTGCAATTGTTGCTGGGTATGGATACAGAATCTTGTGACATTGTCTTGTAGATTATTAAGCAGATGCAGTTGGCATTTGTAAAGCGGAAGTATGCAGTCACTGTCAACATCCTCGCAGCAAATAATCAGATATTCTAGTTATGGGTGGTTCTAAAGTTTGTATGCTAATGGTTGAAGCATACTGAAGGCTCGTAAGTTACGTGACATTATGCTTCAACACAGCTTGCTCTGATGGAATACAAAATTCACTAGATATGAATTAAATAGATTTGGTGAAGAGGCCTTGGGCATTTTTGAAAGGAATAATATGATAAATTATTACTTCTTCATTGCATAATTTCTCAGAACAGTTGCAATACATTTGTAGAGCCTCAATGCTTCACAAGAGATCAATACTCTGAATTTAGAAAACTTATGGCAACATAATCACACTCTAGAGACCTGTCAAAAAAAAACCACTTACAAACTCCATCTCAAGCCTTCAAGGTCCGGGAAACAATCAATGATTTACCTCTTAAAACCATGAGCCAATACCTAGACTAATCCATTCGCCTCTCTCCAAAAGTAACCCCTCCAGGAATAGAATGTAACTCCTGATTTGACCCCATTGATGTATAATTTCTCAAAAAAGTTACAATACATTTGTAGAGCCTCAATGCTTCACAAGAGATCAATACTCGAATGTGGAGAACTTCTGGCAACATAATCACACTCTAGAGACCTGTCAAAAACCGCTTACAAACTCCATCTCAAGCCTTCAAGGTTGGGGAAACCATCAATGATTTACCTCTCAAAACCATGAGCCAATTTGACTCATCCATTCGTCTCTCTCCAAAAAGTAACTACTTCAGGAATATAATGTAACTCCTGATTTGATACCAATGATCAAGGGGTCCAGTGTAACTCCCAAGTGTTCCAAGATGAGGCAACAATTAACCTTACACTGCTAATAGTAGCTGGTCAAAGTTGCTAGTACTAGTTCACCTAGTAACCCCACTCATTCATCTTCTTACGCCCATCATAGATAATCTTACACACACTACACATTATAGATGGTCTTAACACATCTTATGTGACATAGAGGCTCATACAAGATTCCATCCAAGTGGGGTGCCCTTTTGAATGCAGACATATTATTTACAATATTATACAAATGTTAGATAATTCATCTGGACCTAAGACTCATAAGTTACAAATTGTACAACACTAAGTCCCCTAATTCTAACAGTATTTTTAGTAAATGCAATTTTTATGTGTAAAACTCAACTTAGCAAGTCTTTGCCAGGATCTTTCAAGCATGTCCTGAATGGGATACACAGAACAGAGTATGGAGATTCCTTAAAAATTGAAAATAAATTGAAACCAAACAATTGTAACCATGACTGCTTGATGAATATGCATGCAGACTGTGTAACCCTTTCTTACATATTACTGCATTTATACTATCCTTCCCTGGCTAGACGGTTAACATCACAGCTTATGTAGAATGTAGGGCAGAGGAGGCCCTTTTGCATACAGACAGCCTCAAGTCCTGCCAGAGGGCTAAACATCTGCACGAAAAGGTAATTTTTTAATATGCAACTGCATATTGCCTCAAGAACAACAGAATGAGAAATAAAACCAAGAGTACAGCACCGACAATACCCTTTGCATCTCTTGATTATCCATAAATTTCTTTTCAAACCTGCACTAAAAGACTTTGCATGTACACAGGAAGTTAAGAATAGTATTTCTGTAACTTCATGGGTGCAAGGCAGAAATACTTCCCAGTTGTAGGTCCTGCCCACTACTGTATTGCATGTGATTCTCATGCAAACAAATGAGATGGATTCTAGCTTATGTATGATTTGCTCCCCTTTCTGTAACATATAGTGTAACATATAATGTCTCACATGTGTTACTGCCTCATATTTTTATTGCATCCATAAGATTCGAAGCTTCTTCAACAATGAAGTTTTTCCAGCCTCTCAGCAATCGACTGACTCTAAAACAAAGCCGATGCTCAAGCTTTATTCTTGGTATCAATAACCATATTGATAACATAATTTGGAGCTGTTTTGTCTGTCCTATCATCTTAAAAGATCCCCCCACATACTAGATCTAGTTTTCTTTTGCTGCCAAATCAAAGATAAATTTTATGATTCCTAGTGGTGGTCTTAAACACTGTGTAGGTACAGTAGTATTTAAGGTTAATTTCTGGTTGTAGATTGTAATGTGTGCAACAGAGATTTAGTCATTTTCATGTTTCGGCATCCATGAACAATGAAACAAATTTGACAAATCAAGTCTTGCCAAATTACTGTGTTTATGCTTACCAAACGCCAAACTTCACAATTTTCACCTTAGCTTCTATTTGTCAAATCCAATGTAATTAACTTAATTCAATTTTTGGTCTTTTTTGATGTCTTGTGTCATAAAACGACTTTTAGTGTGTTTGCTTGAGGGTGCACTAGTTGATATTGATCTTCTATTGTTGTTTCAGGCAGAGGATGCTGCAAAACGTGCTCTTGGCCTTCATGGAACAAAATTGTGAGTGTTTTGCTTTGATTTGAATAGAACTATTGTTTGTTCAATCTAGTTTAAAAGTTTTCTTTCACCAAATGCATACAATATAAATTTGGTTTGTTTCTACTTTTGTATTCAGGGGGGACAGATCCTTGAAAGTCGAGCTGTCCAAGGTTCGTCCAAAGAGAAAAGATCCACCAGCCAAAATTAGTGGATGCAAAATTGCATACATTGGTAACCTTCCTCGAGTTGTTACGGAAGATGATATCAGGCAGTTCTTCAAGGACTCTAAAATAGAGTCAGTAGATTTAGCATTATTTAAAGTAGGGAAAGAGCGTTGCCGAGGTTTTGGACATGTACTGTTTGCTGATGATGAATCGCTGGAAAAAGCCTTGAAAAAAGATAATGTGAAATTAAAGGACAGGCCAGTGAAGGTTGCTTATCCAGTCCAGAAGTATACTGTACCAAGCAAAAAGAAAAAGAAGGTTCAAGGTGTTTAAGAGATGGCAGGAGTTCAAAACTATACATGGAGGAAGCATGAGTTATTGATCTGAGCTATATGGGTAACATTCTTGTGCTCTGCAAGGTCTAACAAAGCAATAGATGCAGGATTGCTAGCATCATCCAAGTGTTTAGGAATATCAGGAATTCAAAACATTTGTACGAAATTCAAAGTATTTGACATAGGCTGTAGGTGTTAAGGGTGCAAATTTTTCAAAATATCTATGCATTCTACATGTAAAATAATTTTCCATCTCACTTTGTTTATTTTGTGTGGCCCTCAAACGATTTGTTTTAGTTGGTAAACCTAATCGAAGATAACTATTGGGATAATGATCAAGAATATGTGTTGGCATCTTAATAAGATGATAAGTAGTTTTCCTAAGCTTTGAAATATATCACTTGCATTTTAATTAGAATTGTGACTTCTGTGTGTTCATCCCAAGATGACCTTTCATGCATGACTACTTACAGGAATGATTTTATTTCCTCATTCATATTGAATGATAATTTTTGAAATAGAGTTCATGTAACATGTTAATGCTGGATGTAGTAAGTTTCTTCGTGTTGTGAGAGAGGACTTAAAATAAATGTACATTTAGTTTCTGTTTCAAGTTTTGTTCATTCGGATACCGACTGTTTGGATCCTTAATGAAAAGCCCAACATCGTTTCCCTCATTTCCTCATTTATATTGCATGATAATAAATAGAGTTCATGTAATATGTTAATGTTGGATGTACTAAGTTGTTTGTGTTAACAAGGAAGTTACTTTATGTTGTGAGAGGACTTTTCTGTTGCAAGTTTTGTACATTCTGATACTGGCTGTTTGAATCCTTAACAAAAAGCCCAACATCGTTTTGCTTTTGATGAGATTTTCTGTGCCCTTTTTTAAACCAGGAGGGGCACTGTTTCCTTCTAGTAACATGTTAAGGAATAGCATATTATAACTCTTAGAGCTGCAACAATTTATAGCTCTTTGAACTTGCAGGCGCACCAACTATTGATTTAACTATTGCATGCAACAATTTTTGCTACTTTTGCTTTTAAGATATTCTTTTGACTTGTACTTTTAAGGTGCATGCCAAAGGGGGTATATTCTTTTGTCTTGTAGTTTCAAGTTGCACGCAAAGTCGGGTAACATTCTTTTGGCTATGGAAATAAATACCTATATGAACTTACAAGCAAAATGACTTTAAACTGAGTAAATTTGATTTATATTTTGAAAAATGTTATCACTTACCAAAGTTTAGAAGATCACCTGGATGCAACTGAACAAAATTTGGGTGTGGGCTGCAGTTGTTACACAGATGAGATGGCAAAAAATATTTTATCAAGTTACGTATTTACAAGGCAAAAAATCTTTTATCAAGTATTTACAAGTCTGTCAAAACCCTATAGGTGAAGCATTCCCATAATGCTTGTTTTATAAATTTCAAGCTCTTGATGAAAGCATGGATAAGTTAATTGCCAAGTGAAGCAGATGCAAGAAGCCAAATACTGAATGGTTGCACAAGGTGATGTGATCTCGACATGACATTTAAGGTCAACAAGAAAGTTTCATTCTATAAGCTTTTTGGTGACAAACAATACTGTGCTGTTCCTCGGCCTTCTGATGTATTAGGAGCTTTAATTGTGATTTATCTGAAGGCTTAGCACCAAAAACATTAGGTGTGGTTAGGAAATAGGAGCTACTATTGTGACATTTGGAATACCGACCAATATTGCCAAATCTGTAAATCTGTTGCAATGGCTTCAGCCTAAATTATTTAACCACAGTTTGTTCATTTAGGCAGAAAATGTCATTCAAATGTTGATATTAGAAGACAACGTGGAAAGTGCACTAAAAGAGTTTATTTGCTATATATACTTCAAATATCTCGTATGGCTGATTGTGATATCAAACTTGTTCAACAAGCATACTCAAAAGTCAAAGTTTATAAAGTCTGTGTTTGCAATGGTTTTCTTGTGAATTCTACAAAACCTGTGCTTAGAAACTTATCATCCTAGACCGTTAGGATCTATCATCAACTAAAGTAGTAGTAAATTCATACTTAAACCCACGGACCTTGTTATTGGAGACCTATCACCTTGTTGAGTATCTCTCACAAGATGATAACCGAAGCCTTAATCGTGTGAATCAAACATCTGCTTTCAGTTGTGATCCAACTTGCACAAACTGGGTCTATCCAAATCAGATATATTTTGGGAAGTGTCATTGTCGTTTAGGAAGGTATGGAATGGGCATGCAAATTAAATCAACAAGATCTCTTCATCAAAGTTGATAAGGCTTTTGACACATTTGAATGACATTTTATTCTTGTCATGCTCAAAGCACTTGGCTTTGAACCCAACTTCATCCAATTGGTCCAAATACTCTTTGTTGATGCCTTTGACTATGCATGCCTCAACATTAATGGTATCCAATTTGAGTAGTTCAGATTGTTTAGGTCTATGAGGTAGGGTTGCTTTCTTGCACCCTTGCTCTTTGTGTTAATTGTTGAGGGTTTTGGTTATTTTCTTGCTAACTTCATCTCACAATGAGAGGTTAAAGGGATATCCCTCGAAAAGCCTTCTCAAAAGTTTTTCAAATTTCACCTTGCAAATGATTCCTTCCTCGTGCTATTTGAAGAGGAAGACAATATTAAGCAATCTCTTAAGTGAGCTTGACTTTAGGCTTTGACATTCAATGGAATATAACACAATATTTTAAACAATTATTCTTCAAACCACCAAGTTGGCTTTATTCATTTGGCTAGAAACCTGTTAATCATGAGAAATTTTCAATTTATAGGCACTGCCTTTGTGTTCCAAGCCTATTAGTCCAATTTGTCACAATGTGTTATTGATGGAATTGATAAAAAGCTTGCGTACATTCCTACCAAATAGATTTTGGTGGTAGGCAAATTCTGAATTTGCTTCTTAGTTCTTTTTGCTATGCATGTCTATTATTCCTCTTGTTGGGTGCCTTCTATAACATCATATTACAAGCTTGGCAAGCTTTTATTGGTTTTTTTCTTGGCCAACTCAAATTGAAGTAAAGGTTTTCACCATGTTGAATGGGACTTGTGTTGCTTGCCAAGTTTTTGGTAGTCTAGATCTTATTAATGTCAATAGCAAGGTATTGCTTTATGTGTTAAGTGGATTGCTCATGCTTGGGCTAGCAATGAAGCTACAAAAAAATTGCTGCAAAATTGTATTGCTTGTAGTGCTCTATATGGGTGTTTTTACTGGAATGGCCTTGGTTTCCATTCCTTTGTAATTTGTCCTTTCTTGGTTAAAATTAGTGGTACCTTTATGGCTAAAAGTATTTGGGAGGCATGGGAAACTATTTAATATTGACTTTTATGGAATGGCGATGGATTTCACAATGAGTTACCCACCAATAGCAATCTATACAGTGCTTACACATAATCATGTTTCAAAATAAGCCTTTAACAACTACTCTTTGCATGCACTCCCCCAAATTCTTTAGATGAAGAATTAGGCATCTATGGAATCTTTACTCCAAGGTTCATTCCTCTTGGCTCTCTTGGCCTTAAGTTAAAGTTAACTTTAGTTTAAGCAAATTGATAAACAAGGTGAAACTATTGCAATAAAATTTCTTACAGTGTATGCAAATCTAAAATATAATTGTCTATCTTGATGAAACACTCACTTATACTGAGAGGGGGAGGGTAAATCAGTGCAATACAATCTTTTAATTTTTCAACTTAACAATCACACAAGATCCACACACATAAGAGACAAGATTTTACATGGAAACCCTTTCGAGAGAAGAAGGATTGCTTGGATCTACCGTCCAAATCCAACCTTAGCAAATAAGACCTCCTTACAAGTCTACATAGGCACCAACTCACTGGAAACACCAATCCCAACAAATTGGCACCAACCTAGCAAGAGACAACAATCTCTTTAATGAGAGGCACCAACCTCCCGATCTTCTTAGTTAGGAGGCACCAATGTTCAAACAAACAAAAGGATAAATATTTGAAACTTCTTTAATCAACTCCAATTCACCTTCAAAATTTGCTCAAAATATTTGCTATAAATCAACCTCTAGATTTGCTATATTTTTTTTCTCAAAATCTACCTTAAATCTGCTATAATTTCCTTTTAGATATGCTATAACTTTTTATCAAAATTTGCTTCAAATCTGCAAAAAAAATCACCTTAAAAGGTGTTGGTGTTTCCAACTGATTGTCTAGGTTTTCCTAAAGATCAGCTACTTTTTATGCTCAGAAACCCTAGGTTAGTGGCCAACAAATAGGAGATAGATTTTCAAGTTCTTCTCTACACTTTAGGCTCTGTAAAACAAAGGTGGGTTCCCCTATAACATCATTCAACAAATAACACCTCTTTGCAATGATGCCATTAATAATTGTAAGGAAACTTGCAGCCATCTAATGACAATTTCCACATAACTCAAAAGAGATAACAATGCAAATAAGTGCTCAGAATCCACATGCAAGAGAATAGACAACATACCTATTATGCCCTGCATAACCACCCCATTTTATTCTGGAACAAAATGGGTCCCCCTTTTTCTTTTGTCTTTTTTTTTGCCTTTAGTTGTTTGCTTTGACCTTTGGAATTCTTTTGTTTTCCTCCTGGGTCTGTATTTTGTTCTGTCAAATTTTGGTTCTGCCTCACTCAGAGTTGGGTTTCCTTTTGTTAAAATGGAGGCATTTGTTTTGCAGGATTGAATCACTCATCTGAAGATATCTCTTAGGGAAGTCAACTGGAAAGCATGTCTCAATCCCATTCAGCATAAAACTCCTCAAGGAGAAGTTGCTAAGACCCTCCTGTTGTCTTGCCGACTGGCGGTTTGGTTCTGTTCATTTGAAATCCAAAGGGTCGCTGAGACATGCCGGTCGCTATGAGTTTTTGTGTGTCTTGCCGATCGGACTGATGCCTCGGCGAAAGGGGTTTGCATCACTGAGAAGTTTGCCCGACAGGTTGGGAGTCTCCCCAAAATGGTCCGAGCTCGCCAAAAGATGAAGATCTCGTAGAGAGATTACCTTCAGCATAAGGTCCTGCCGACAGATGAAACTCTTGCTGACAATTGTTCATAGGGGCTCTCGAAGAAGGTTTTACATTCGGCGTAGGGTCTCGGCAAGGAGGAAAAGTCTCGTCAAAATGTTCTCTCCCTTCGGTGTAAAGTTTGAAGTTCGGCAGAAGGTCTTGCTGACCGGGGAAAGTCTTGCCGATATGGCATGAGCTTGGCATGATGTCCTACTGACACAGCAAAGTCTCAGCGAAAGGAGGCATCATCAGGAAGATGTCTCCCCGATGGTTATTAGTCCCACCGAAAGAGGGGTTTGAGCTCGGCGAGAGTGGGGTGATCTCGGCATAAAGTCTCGCCGACCCATGGAGTCCTGCCGACGGAAGGAGGTCTTGGTGACAACGGTTAGCGTTGGCAAGAAGTCTCACCGAGTGGGGTGAACTCTTGCCGAAATGGGGCGGCATCGGGCAGAGGATTTGTGTTCGCCATAAGGTCTCGCCGATGGTTGTTGGTCTCGGTGACAGGATGGTAGCGTTGGCAAGAGGTCACACTAACAGGGTGGACTCTTGCCGAAAAGTAACGACATCAAGGAGGGTGGTTTACTTTCGCCATGAGCTTCGGCCGATAGAGTGGTGTCTCCCTGAAATGAAATGAGGTTGCCGAAAGATAAAGCCTTCAGCATAATGTCTAGCCGAATGGGGGAAGTCCCGCTGAAGAAGGATGTCATCGAGGAAACGAGGTCCTGCTCGCTGTAATCTCTCGCTGACTAAACAGGGTCTTGCTGAAATAAAGTATGAGCCCGGAGACAGTTTGCACTCAGTGTAAGGTCTCGGCGAAGGAAGCTAATCTCTCTGACATAGAATGATATTGGCAGAAGGTCTCGCCGACATGGAAGTCTCGGTGAAAAGGGTTTGTCATTGGGGAGAATGGAATAAGTTTGGGGAGATGTCCTACCAACATTGGGGAGTCTTGCCGAATGCTAACGTCCTCCCAACGAGGCCGCCCAGTGGTATAACCCTTGGGAACTCGCCATGATATCTCCTCGACCGATGTTGGTCTTGCCGACTAGCGGTAGCCTTGCCAACGTGTTTTCTTCCTTCGGTGTAATGTTTGAAGCTCACCGTGATGTCTTGCCGACTGAAGGAACTCCCACCGAAAGAAGGGTTTGAGCTCGGTGAGAGTGGGATGATCTCGGCATAACGTCTCACCGACCCGATGGTGTCTCGCCGAGACTCTTGGTTCAGTGGTTTACATTCGACATGACCTTCTGCCGACAATGAGAAGTCCTGCCGATAGCGATGGATTTACCAATAGAAAAGGGATATCGGTATGACCGACGAGGGCTCGCCATGACTTCTAGCCGATGACGATCGTCTTGCTGATGGTTTTTTGAGATATCAATATAGCTTGTGCAGCTCGACATGAACTCTTGTCGACCGTCGTGGGTCATGCCGATAATTGCTGTAGAATGTAATCGCATCGGGGAGACACCGATGGTGTCTCACCGACATGCGATTCTATGTGAATAACTTTTGACTGCCCGACAGTCTTACGTGGAGTTTTTTCCACCAATCAGAAGAAGCTAAAAGGGCCGCCCACTGACAGTTTGACTAATTGACTACCCCTGTGAAGGAAATCAACAGAATGTGAACGACATGAACTTACTCTGTGAATGAGCTAATGGATTGGCCTGGGAATGATGGTGTTCGAATCTGAACAGGAAGTCGGATGTTGTCTCTCAAGAAAGGTCAACTTGCAGAAGGATCTGGAGCGGGGAGAAAGGCAGGAAGAAAGAGGAAGCCGCGAGTCTTAGGGACAACTATGGTGTCCACTGGCAGAGATGGATCTGCATTAATGACAATGCTTTAGAGCATTCAAAGCAGCCCTTCAAGGAAGTTCGAGGATGGACACAGAGGCATGGAGTAAATGCTATAGTTGCAAAAGATCTACAGATTATCTCCTGAGGGAAAATCTTTCACCAACATGGACAGCGGGGATGCCATTCAATGCAACATTAACTCTATTCAAAAGATCTGAGGGCTGACCTTTCTGGAGTGAGATATTTTATAAACCCTAAAACAGGGGGCAGCACATTCTTTTGGTACATTCTGTATATATGGCATTTTGCCTCTTTGTAAAGGGGGAGAAGAAGAAGAAATAGAGTAGACAGGTCTAGAGATAGATTTTCAAGAGTAGGAATTTTCTAAAGGATAGAGGAGACAGAGATGCATCCTGATTCTTTGTAATGGGAGCTTCTTTTGTCTTCTTAGTTAGGAGTTAGATTAAGCAGAAGCCAATAATGTATCTTTCCAGTTTTCTTAGTATAGATGGAAACAATTTGGAGTCATGGATTTTTTGTACAGTGGTGATTGTGCCAGATTTGTAAATGTTGCTTATCTGTTTCACTAACAATAGAAGCAACCAGATTAAAATCTACTTCATGTTGTGTTCCAGAATGGTGTTTGTCTTGAGTTAATCATTTGATTTGAGAAGCTTTCATGGAATGAAGTTTGATTTTATGTTTTGTTTAAATGGTGACTTGCAATCTGTTATTGAAATCAACACTGTGAATGAATGAGACTGTGTGTTAATCACAAGTTAATTTTGTTCTGCAGTTTTAGTTAGGAATTCCTTGAAAGGTAACAATTCTAGTTAAATTGGATGAATTAACATTCTTTTTTGTTCCAAAGCTTTGATCTATCTTTTTATGTTTCTTTAAAAACCCTAATTAGAGTAGGTTTAAGTTTATGTTTGATCTCAGAACAATCCAAGATCTCAACACCAACATTCCCTTTGAAAATTACTGTTGCATTGACCATTGAGCAACATCAGCATAGTTGAGAACCAACTACTAAGACCTTGGGAGCTAAGATATCCATGTGTTGTCTCTCTTTCAGGAGAAACATAATAGTAATATTCTGTTTACACGTTGTTGTGCCATGAAGACACGTTAACAATACCCATCAAAGATGACACAAGATATACCCTGGAAAAACCCTCAAAGGGGAAAAACCTAACCTCCAAAAGCATCCATACTCCATATTAATTAGCCATGAAGCAAATACAAGAGTTACAATGAACATTTTTGAAGCATCAAGTCCTCCAATGCATTCCCATGTGTCCAAGCATGAATCCACACATCCCATGCCATGCTTCACAAATGCACTCCTCAGAAAGACTCAATAATGATAGCCAACCCACTTAACCAACCTAAACCACTACACGTGTTTGCTTTTATAGACACAAGCTCACACAAAATACAACTAGTGGTAAGGTAAAACCATGCACCACAAAACCATGTGAATACAAAACCACTAACCCCTTATTTAATATTGGGTACTAAGACATCACTTTATTTAATATTTCCCCAATATTAAATTATTATCACATGTCTCCCACACATTAAATAATAATACAATCTTACAATATAACATCAAGTGGTCCCCAAATAATTACCTAGTGTGATTAACCACACCACAAAGGTGCATCACAACTAAATAATTATTTAATTACAACATTATAATAAATCATTTTATGCAATGGTGTACAACACCATATCCCAACAATAGTAGATTCTTCACACTAGTATGGTAGAAGGTAACTTGATGGGCTAACTCATCCTTGCAACCCACTATACTTCTTGTGGTTCTTTGTAATGTGGTAATGGACACAAAAAAGTAAAATACAAAAATTAAAGGTTTTGATTTGATTTAATGATTGATCCTGCCCTAGCTTCAAGCTTTGTGAATCTCCTTGACCAGTGCCTAATCCACACAGAGTCTAGAAATGAGGTAAACTCCTACAACAAACCAACCCTTGGCTTCTTATAACCTCATTACCTTGCAATGAGAAACCAACAAAGGGACAATACTATTACCCTCCTTACAAATCCTTATCATAGCAACACAATCTTTAATTAATGGACTGAAAGCAAGTTTCATCTACTCCTTGAATAGAAACTAACAATTCAAAAATTCATAGCAACAAATGTGATATGAGAAGCATGAACAATCCTTGATTATATGATTCAAAAGATGATGTGTTACAATATGGAGACAACAATATATTGACATTTAAATATGAGAAAACACAATGAGTGTTTGAGTTATTTGTTGTTATTATAGAGAAAAAATTACAACATCCCTTCTTTGAGTCTCAGAGGCTTTATTTGTTCAACTTGACTCTATACATAGACTTACAAAAATTGAAAATGAAAACACTTTGAAAGACAAGAAAACTTTCCTTTATAGTTTAGGCATAACTCAAAAACCAACAAGACAAACCCTAACCCAACTAGAGTTTGCCAAAATAACAAAAAATTTGACCCAAGCCACAAAATTTGACCATACCTTGGGCCAAATCAGTCGTCCAAGAACAATAACTCCATTGCAACTAGAAAGGATGGAAAGCTCCTTGAATCGCGTAGCCAAATGTCCTTTTCCTTGTAGCAGGTCATGAAGATGAAAGAAGGCACACCATTTGAGCTGAAATCCATGTTGAAACCCTAACAAAATCGTGCAAACACCTAGGCGTGCATATCTAAGAGAAAATCCTACCATAAATGCTCCATGCATCAACGCCAAACCACCATATTAATGAGGACTCAAACAGTGAAGAAAACCCCCATGAAATTTACAACAAATCATGACAAGGGATGGAACTCTAGGGAAAAGGAGGTTGATGACACATAAAAAAGCATGGGTAGCAATCCACCATTAATGGGGTTAGGTTGAAACATCATTTAAAACAATCCTGCCCTTTTCCTTGGTCAAAAATAGGTCATTGAGGAGGTAGGTGAAGTAATAATGGTGCCATCGCCTAAAACACACCATTTGTGAGTATCATTGGACCCTCGGGCCCGAAAGGAGAGCCTTTCATTAAATTAAATGGGTTGTAAGGTTGGAAACAATACTATCATCGGACATCGAAGTTTCTTTATACCTCATACTCATCAGCATCCAGGCTTCAAACATTGCTCATCGGGGTTACCTCGTACCTCCTGCAAAAAAGCCTTGGGCGTCAGGCCAGAGACTTTCACCATGCGGGCTTCAGAGATTGAGCACATGGGTTACTGCTTACTATGAAGCAATAAGAGGTAGAGGGGAAGGGTGACACCTGGCACCCGAAAGGCAATCGGGGGTCGAGGGTTCATCTTATGCCTTAAGTACTGCTAGACGGTAAAGTGTAAAGAGGAAGGCTGATCCTCGATGCTCGAAAGGTCATCAAAGATTGGACTTCGGGGGGGGGGGTGTGGTCGGCTTACGAGGTAAGAAGGGATTCAAAAACTTGAAAGTCCAAAAAAGGACTTAGGTTTTCGAAGAAATATGATTTGGGGGGGAACTTAAAATTTTGGGAAGGAAAGGAGAAATCAAGGAGGAGGCAGGAAGGAAGAAGACTTTTGAGTGGTCGAGCATTAGGAGGATGCCTTACCTCTTACCATAACAATGATAATCTAGGTAAAGGGGAACCTCGACCTCTGAAGTTCGAAAAACATAATTTTTTCATGAGAGACTTCGTGGATCGGGCCTTGAGAAGCACGACTGCCACTTGCAAAGAAAAGAAGAAAGGGGAAAGGGGAAGATCAATCCCTTATCCTCAAAGGATCAACACTTAGTTGATTTTCAACTTTCAAAGGAGAGGATTGGGGGTTGGGGGGAAGGCTTACCTCTTATTGCAAGGGTAAGAGGTAAGAGGAAAGGCCGAGGCCCGATCCTTGGAAATCAACACTTTGTTGATTTTTTGAAGGGATTAGGGGGAAAGAAAAAGGAAGGGAAGAAGAGGTAAAGGGTAAAACTTAAACCCAATGGGAGAAACCAAAATATCAAGGAAAAAAATGGAGAGAAGGGGAGAAGAAGAAGGAGATCGGGGATGAAAGAGAAAGGAAGCCAAGAAGCAGACCAACAAAAGCCCAAAGATATACTTAGCCAATTTTTAGGATATTGCAAAATGAGGCATTATAATGGAGGTGGTACAAGTAGAAAAAGGTGCCACCAGTGGCTCTAATTGGGGACACTTGTTTAGTAGAAACAAAGTGAGGATCTAGAAAGCTCTGGAGAAGTAGACCAAAAGCCAAAAGCAAAATGAGGAAATAGATAATTACATAATTATGATATAATGTGCATGGATATGCCCTGTTTATGAAAAGTAAGGTTTGAGGAATTGTCCATGTGACAATTCCAACACTTCCTCATCCGTATTTTGTAAAAAATATGAATTCTCACCATGATTGTTGTGGATGACATAAGGGCCAATCTAGAGGGCCTCAAATTTACCATGTTTTCCCTTATCTTGGATTCTAGCATTCCACATTAAGCCCAAGTCTTTTGCAACAAAATTCCTATTTGTAGTTCTCTTGTCAAATAGGTATTTGACTTGCAATTGATTTTTCAAGTTGAAATTTTGTGCTGCTCTTCTTGACTCATCCAACTCTATCAGTTGGTTAATTCTGCTAGTCATACTATCATAAATTCCATCTCCATATTCCTAGATGAACTTATATACTAGCAATAAATTGTTCATTGGTATTCTTGCATCCAATCCATACACAAGTTCATAAGGGGATTTTTCTTTAGCCTTCTTGACAGTTGTCCTATCAACCCATAATGCCAATTTCAACTTTGAATCCCATGTTCTTTTGTTCTTCTCTATCACTCTTTTCATGATCTTCATGAGGCTTTTATTACTGGACTTAGCCTGTCCATTTCCCTGTGGGTGGTAAGGGGAAGAGTATGATATAGCAATTCCATAACTGTTGCAAAAATCAATAAACTCCTTTGACCTAAAACACATCGCATTGTCCATGATTAACTTTGTAGGAGTGCCAAACCAAATCAAAATGTTATCCATAATAAAATTGATGACAACCTTTCTAGTTTCCTTTCTTGTAGGGATTGCTTCCACCCTTTTGGTGAAGTAATTTATGGCTACCAATATCCAACTGTGGCCACCACTAGATTTTTTATTAAATTCACCTATAAAATCTATGCCTCATTGCTAAAAAGGAGCTTCTACATTCTATGTTCTAAGGGGTAAGGCACCATAAAATTTTAACTTACTAGAATTTTTTTGGCAAGCATCACATTTCTTTACCATTCTATGTGTGTCAGAAAAGAGGGAAGGCCACTAATATCTAGATCTCAAGATCTTATGGGCAATTGTCTTGGCTATGCAGTAACCTCCACAGACTCCATTGTGCATTTCCTCAAGAATTTTCCTTGCTTTTTCCTCATTTACACATCTTAGCATCACACCGACCCTATCCCTCCAATACAAACAATCACCAATCATAACATACTTGATGGCTTGTAGTTTCAAAGTCCTTTTTTGATTATTAGTCATGTGATTAGGGCAAGAAATGTTTCTTAGATAGTGTAGAATATCCTTATACCAAGAGCAACCTTGAACAACACATTTCTCTACAAGAACAATCTCATCTATTTGATTTATCTAAATAGCTTCAAGATTTGATTCAACCATCAACTTGGCTAAACCCTGCCCTCTAAAAAGTGTAGTTATCTGAATATCAATATTAAACTCTTGGATCTTGTTGATCCATCTACACCTTCTTCTAGTGACTTCACACTAAGTAAAGATGTCTTTGACTAGAACATTAGGTACATAAGTCACTATCTTAGCACCCACCAAGTAGGGCCTAAAGTTTTTGACAACCTTTACCAAAGCATATGCCTGTTTTTCCATGATATTATACTTCAATTCTATTGCTTGCAGCGACTTGCTAAAGAAAGCAATGTTTTGTTCATAACCCTCATCATTTTCTTGTAATAGAACAACAATAGTATGAAATGATGCAAAATAAAACAACTGAAAAGGTTTAGAAAAAATAGTTGACTTGAGGACTGGTGCTTCTTTGATGGCTTTCTTGATGTCATTAAATGATTGAACATGATCATCTCCCCATGCAATTGCTTCTTGCTTTCTCAACATCTTGGAGATGGATTTTGAGTTTCAACAAAGTTTGTAACAAACATTCTAACAAAATTGATTTGGCCAAAAATGATTGAATCCACTTGACTGTTTTAGGAATTGGAATTCTATCAATTGTTGCAACCCTTTCTAGATCAATTTTTATTCCTTCCTTTGAGACTATATGCCCCAACCATTTTCCTTTTGTAACCCCAAATGTACACTTCTTAGGGTTCAATGAAATGCCATATTCCAAAGCTCTTGCAAATATCTTTTCCAAATGCATATAGTGCTCTTCTTCTTTCATGGAATATGTTGCGAGGTCATCTTGATATACTACCATAAATATATCTATAAAATATGAAAAAGCAACATCCATGGCTCTTTGGAATGTAGCCCCAACATTAGTTAAACCAAATGGAATTCTGATATAAACATATGTCCTTCATGGTGTAGTGAAGGTAGTCTTATATTGCTCTGAATATTTCACTTTCACTTGATTATAACTAGAAAACCCATCCATCATAGATAAAAGCTCACATCTAGTAACCCTATGCAACATTTCCTCCATATTTGGCGATGGGTAATTATCCTTTAATGAGGATATGTTCAGATATTTGAATTCTAAACATAACCTAATATCCCCATTCTTCTTTTTGATCAGGACCAAATTTGAAACCTAGGTGGAATGTCTGATAGGATTTATGATTCCACCATCTTTGTGTTTCATGAGCTTTTGTTGCATTTTGGGTGCCAATGTAGGATTTATTGGCCTTTTTTTTGCCTAAAAGGTTTAGCATTTGGATTCAAAGGGATTTCATGCTAAAACAAACCCTCTCAGTAAGATTTTAGGTCATCATATGACCATGCAAACACATGCTTGTATTTCTTAAGTAGAGCAATCAACATTGTCCTAATTTTGGGGTTGAGCTTCTTTCCAATATATACTTTCTTGGGTGCACAATTAGTTCCCAAATTGATTTCCTCCAAATCTTGTTCATGTGTAGAATTTTGCTTCACATTACACTTATTAGAGTTATCAAAAACTCTTTGTAGGGATACCAATCCTTTAGGGATTTTATTGGTCTTGAGTTGGATTACCTCATTTCCAAAAATGGTATCCTTTCCATCAGAATTTTCCACTAAATTCTAAAAAATAAATTTCTTGGTTGTGATACTCATATATACAATGTAGAAATTTCAATAAATCAGTATCATTGTTAAATATTTGCCAATTTTGAATGTTGTCAAGAACAAAGGGCCTCACTTGAACCTCAACCTTTGATACACCAGTAAAAGTGATATCATCAGGTCTCCGAGCAATGTTAGCAAGGAGATATGCCATGAAATTTTTTGACCTCTCTATCAAATCAATAGAAAAGGCATCAAATATCTCAATTGTGTCCCAAACAACATTTATATATTGCTTCAATCTTTTGTTCTTTGACACATACTTGGCTCTAATTTGAGACACTACTAATTCAAAATCACCCAAAACTCTAAGCTCTTTGATCTTATGTTTACTTGCCATATTCAATCCTAATAGTAGAACCTCATACTCAACAACATTATTTGTGCATTCAAACTTTAATTATTACTTGTAAGATTTACCTTCTGGTGATATGAGAATCACTCTTGCACCAGATCCTTCTTTTGAACAAGCCCCATCAAAATACATAGCCCATAGGCCATCTTCTTGAGCATTTTGCTTCATCTTTTCAATTTCTTATATACTCTCATCCTTTGTTGGTTTTGCATCTACAACCTTGAATTTGTCCATGTCTATATCAATGAAGTGCACACTCTCAATTGGATAAGCATCCTCAATGAGGTTGGGAGCTCTTTTCTCCCTAATTAATTTGACTTCTCTGCCATTCACAGGTATGGTAGCATAAGAGAGATCTAACTTCATACTTCCACCAACAACTGCTGCCCACCCTCTTGAAATGAGCATTCCATACTGAGCTAGAATGTCTACAACAGTCACACTCATGGCATAATCCTTTTCAGGGAGAGTTTCCAACTTGAAAGAAACCTCTTTTACTACTCCACTTACAAGGACTTCCCTTGAGTCCATAGAATTTTTTTTTTCCATATGTTTGACTTGCTTGTAACCCTAGCTCTCTCATGATTGCTAAAGGCATGATGTTAGTGGAAGCTCCTGAATCTATCATACAATTTATGGTCATTTTATCACTTACTTGCAAGGTCACATAAAATGGATCTACTTGACTAGGGCAGGTAGTTAGGGTGGTACCTAAAAAAACTTTTGGAAACTCAATGTGAGTTCCTTTAGGTTCAACTTCAATCACCTTTTCTTTATCTTTGGTAGAAGAGGTATTTAATTTCCCTCCATTACAAGCAGCATATGTACTAGTTATAAGGGCAAGTGCTTTTTCCTTGTGCTCTTCTATCCTCATCATTTCCAAAAAAAGAAATGATACCTTGATTTGTGACAAGATTTGAGTCATATCCACCATGGTGTACTTTGGAATGTCATAGCCTAGAGCAATTTTCTCATTCACCTTTCCTTGCTTATTTGTAAGTTTTTCCTCTTGATCAAGCCTAACTTCCTTCTTTCGTTGATCACCTTTCATTTTCTGATTTCTTTCCTTGATGAGAGGAGACACAACCTGGTTTTTTGGGCTTCTTAGCATCCTTTTCTTTGATGCCCTTGTTCTTTATAAAGGTATTTCCTTTTGTATCACTATTTCCTTCTTTTATAAAAAGGCTGTTAGGGTTCCCTTGATTATTGTTGACTGTTTTGTTTCTCAAATTATAGGTACTCCTAGCTTGTGCAACAACAACAACAAAAACAACATTTAATGATTGGATCTCTTCATCTAAAGGTCTTCTTAGTCTAATTTCTATTTCTAATTCCATATTGTTCACCATATCATGAAATTCATTCTCATCAATAGAGAAAACTTGCTAATGATGTTAATGAATTTGATGTCTTCTGTCCTAAACATAAACCTCTAAACATTCTTCCTTTGAAGAATAGTCACCAACAACTAGGCCCATTCCATATATGTTTATTCCTTGGTCCTCCATATGTGAATCATCACAAGCATAATATGACTCATGGCTATCCCCTAGGGATTGAGCAACCATACATTGTTGAGAAGAATGTGGTAACTGACAAGGATCACACCAAGGTGTATCCTCCATAAAATTTGCATTACTTCTTTTTAGAGGATTAGGGGTTTCTTTGTTTTGCACATTCCTTTGATTATTTTGGACAAGCCTACCATTGTGCCAATTTGTATTGTATGGTTGATCTAAAAGCTTTGACATTCTTTCTTGCCTTTGATGATTTAGTTTATCATAAGATAAACCTTTGTCATTTCTTATAACCTTGTAACTGAGATCCTTTAGGGTTCTTATTACTGTGTCAAGCTTATCTTGGGGGTTTTTGGTTTTGTTCTTTTGTCCCCTAGGATTTTGCAAAACCTTGATGTCATCCCTCTTTCTTTTTTTCCTGAGGCTTTCCTATTATTTTGAATATTGGTTGCACTTCTGAATGCATCTCTCAAGGATTGAGGATTCTTATCCCTCAATTTATAACCCATTTTTGGATCATAAGCCTTGCAATACAAGACTAAACACATAGAATTAGGGGGCTTATGTCATTAGGGACCTTGTTGAAGATCCTATTAAACCTTGCATTGAACTCTACAACAGATTCATTGAATCCTTTACTAATGCTTGTGAACTCATTAATTAAAAACTTAGGGTCAACATTAGTGCCATATTATTCTCTAAACACCCTCTTGAAATCATTCTAGAATCCAATGCTTGCATAAGGAAAGTTTCTATACCAATCCCTAGCCTCACTAGTTAAAGACTGTATAAACAACTTCATGACAACATCTTCATGTTCTACCTCAAAGTCATCCAACAAGTTCAAGAAAGTACTCAGATGTTCTTCACCACTTATTGCATCACTTCCCAAAAATTTAGTGAGGTACTACCTCACTTAATTAGTAACTTGGTTAGGATATCCAAGGATACCTCCAAAATCAAGTTGTTTGTACCTTTCCATTTGCAAAGGAATTCTACCCTACTGATTTCTTGGCCCATGATTTTTTTGACCACCTTGATTCAGAGGAGAATTTTTTTGCACGTGTGGTTGTTGTGGTGTGGGGATATATTGACCTCCCACATAAGGTGGAGCACTATTTTTCACTTGAGGACTAGTCCAATATTGCCCTTGGGTGTTTGGTACATAATTTCTAGCTCCTATATTTTGTCCCACATATTATCATTGAGATACTCCTCCCACACCAGTATCTTGTTTATGGGTAGGGTTTACTTGAGAACCTATTGAAATACTAGAATTCATAGGCATGAAACTTGGACTAGGGTTATTTTGTGAGGATGACGGGCCTGCACCTGTTGATGGGGAATTTCCCACATAGGCTGTACTAGTCACATTTTGTGTGGTGATATTTGGTTGATGCTTACTCCATGTACTCACATGGGAAGTATTTAAAGGAACATTGATTTGATTGCTAGTTCCAGCTCAGTTTTGAGGTGTAGGTATGGAGGTGCTAGAAATATTTTGAGAAACTCTCATATTTTCAAGCTCTCTCCTCATATCATCTTTTTTTTTCATTGTAGCTTCTTATTTTTTTCTTTTTTCAACCTATTCATCTCTTGTTTCATGTAGTCAAGTTATTTTAACATCTCTTCTTTAGTTTGGATTGCATTATTAGGAATAGGAGCCCGTGAAGCAACTAGGGGAACTTGAGTAGGTATTTCAGAAGGCATATGAGTAGTAAACTAGAGATTAACAAGGTTTTCAAATGAAAAAGGTATGTCCCTTTGAAGCAATAGGGTCACCATAGAGTTGTTGTATTATAGATTTCCAAGGGGAGGGTTTTGATCTAAAAGCTCTTGTGTAGGGTTAACCCTACTTTGGTTTAGTTATGTGTTCCTTGTTTGCCTCTCTCTTCTCTGTGAATTTGTAGGCCCCAACAATGGTGTATCCAATGCATCTTCCTCATTTTTTTAAAAGAGCATATATTTCTTATGAACAATCAGAGCTATCTTCACTATGTAAGATATAACCAATATTTTTATCAAAGGTAGGATCAAACTTACTTGCATCTTTGTTCCTTGAATCTTTGTTTCTCCATGTTGTCTTGCCTCTTGTGAGTCCCTTTTCAAGTCTCCTAGTAGGGTCTACATTGTGAATGGATCTTCTACTAAGCATGATGACAAATTTGAAATTCTTCTTTTTAACTGGTCCTTCAAATGTATTGTATTGTGTAGAGTCACCACCCAACTTAATGCAAATAGTATTCATCTTCAATGTACTTTGACATAAACACTAGACTTGACACCTACTTCTTAGAAATTTCTTAACATATGGATTTCAATAAAAATATTGACTCAATCCAGTAGGACATAGACAATTGGGCTAAAATTCCTTCTCGATCCCCAGTAGAGTCACCAATCTATTAGTGTTTCCAACTAATTATCTAGGTTTTCCTAAAGATTAGCTACTTATGCTTAGAAACCCTAGATTAGTGGCCAACAAATAGGAGACAAATTTACAAGTTCTCCTTCACACTTTAGGCTCTGCAAAACCAAGGCGGGTTCCCCTATAACATCCTTCAACAAATAACACCTCTTTGCAATGATGCCATTGATAATAGATTCTTCACACTAATATGGTAGAAGGTAACTTGATGGGATAAGTCATCCTTGCAACCCTCTATACTTTATGTGGTTCTTTGTGGTGTGGTAATGAACATGAAAAAGTAAAATACATAAAAGTAAAGGTTTTGATTTGATTTAATGATTGATCCTACCCTAGATTCAAGCTTTGTGAGTCTCCTTGACTAGTGCCTAATCCACAAAAAGTCTAGAAATGAGGTAAAATCCTACAACAGACCAACCCTTTGCTTCTTATAACCTCATTACCTTGCAATGAGAAACCAACAAAGGGACAATACCAGTACTCTCCTTACAAATCCTTATCACAACAACACAATCTTTAATGAATGGACTAAAATCAAGTTCCATCTACTTGAATAGAAACTAACAATTCAAACATTCATAACAACAAATATGATATGAGAACCATGAAAAATCCTCGATTATATGATTCAAAAGATGATGTGTTACAATATGGAGACAACAACATATTGACATTCAAATATAAGAAAACACAATGAGTGTTTGAGTCATCTGCTATTATTACAAAGCAAAACTTACAACATCATTTCTCTAAGTCTCAAAGGCCTTATCTATTTAGCTTGACTCTATACAAATACTTACAAAAAATAAGAATCAAAACCCTTTGAAATACAACAAAACTTTCCTTTATAGTTTAGGCATAAATAAAAAACCAACAAGGCACAAATCCTAACCCAACTAAGGTTTACAAAAATAACAAAAAAATTTGACCCAGGCCATAAAATATGGCCATACCTTTGGCCAAATCCGTTGTGCAAGAAAAATAACTCCATTGTAGCCAGAAGGGATAAAAATATCTTTGAATCACATGACCAAATGTCCTTTGTCCTGTAGTACGTCGTGAAGATGAAAGAAGGCACACCATTAGGCCAAAATCCACATTGAAACCCTAGAAAAATTGTGCAAACACCTAGGCACATAGATCTGAGAGGAAATCCTACCATAAATGCTCCAGGAATCAACACCAAGTTGCCATATTAATGAGCACTCAAATAGTGAAGAATGGAGCTCTGGAAAAAAGGAGGTCAGTGACACATAAAGGAAGCATGGGTAGCAATCCACCACTAATAGGGTTAGGTCAAAACATCATTTAAAACAATCCTGCCCTTTTCCTTGGTCAAAAATAGGTCGTTGAGGAGGTAGGTGCAACAATAATGGCGCCATCGCCAAAAACATGCCATTTACAAGTATTATCAGACCCTCAAGCCCGAAAGGAGAGCCTTTCATTGAATTAAATGGGTCATAAGGCTGAAAAAAATATTGTTGTCGACGTCAGAGTTTCTTTATACCTCATACTCATTAGCATCTAGGCTTTGGACATTGCTCGTCGGGGTTACCTCGTGCCTCATGTAGAAAAGCATCAGGCATCGAGGCAGAGAATTTCACCATGCGGGCTTCGAAGATTGGGCACATGGGTTACCACTTACCGTGAAGTGGTAAGAGGTAGAGGGGAAAGGTAACACACAATGCTCAAAAGGAAATCAAGGGTTGTGGGTTTGTCTTATGCCTTACCACTAAGCAGTAAAGTGTAAAGGGGAAGGCCGATCCTTGATGCCCAAAAGGTCAGCGAAGATCAGACTTCAGTGGGTTGACTTACGTCTTACCGCTTAGTGGTAAGAGGTAAGAAGGGATACTAAAACTTGAAATTCCAAAAAAGGACTTAGGTTTTAGAAGAATTATGACTTGGGGGAAACTTAAAATTTTGGGAAGGAAAGGAGAAATCAAGGAGGAGGCGAGAAGGTAGAAGCCTTTTTAGTGGTCGAGCATTAGGAGGATGCCTTACCTCTTACCATAACAATGATAAGAGGTAAAGGGGAACCCCAACCCCCGAAGTCTGAAAAAATCATACTTAATTTTTTTCATGAGACTTTCATGGATTAGGCTTGAGAAGCATGATTTCCACTTGTGAAGAAAATAAGAAAGGGGAAAGTCGATCCCTAATGCTACGCCCTTAATATTAGTGTACATCGGGTTATGAATAGTCGGCTTGTGGCTATCTTAACTATCTATTAAGTCATATTATCATTATTATATTGCTATTTAGTTTTTTAGGTCAGCCTAAGCCTTATATAGGTGTGTCTAAGTCAGCCTAGGTGATATCCTAGGCATAAATAGGTATATATAGGAGGTTGTGAGTCTTATTTCATCATGAAGTTGTGAAGTGTGTTCTCATTAGATATATTTGGAGGTTTTACCCCTCAAAGTGGCTTGTTATTGTCAGTTATTATCAAGTATTTTCAGCTTATTTCATATCATATTCTTCTATTGTGCAAGTTATTTCATAACAAGTCGTATCAGAGCATGATCTTGGCACCGTAGAGGCAAGGTTTTTCTCAATTTTGGAGGTGATTTTGGGAAGAGCATATCTTTTATATTTTAGAGATTTTTTTTTTGATTTTTAAAGGATTTTTGAAGAACATATTAAAGAAGCCACAATATAGATTTCAAAATAATTGGAGTAGAATTAAGCGAATTATTGCAGAATTAGGGTTTCTACACAATTTTTTTGGAATATGCATATATCGTACATATTGTTGAATTGGAATCTCATTTTTATTGGGTTTTTTAAGAAATACTAAAGGATATTAAAGTAAAAAATTTGGATGAATTGGAGTAGAAATAAACAAGTTATTGAAAAATTAAAATTTCACAATTATCACTCTCCACGCTACAAATCTGCTTATTTCTTGGAGAGTTTTCTAGGTGAGAGTTATTTTGGACCTAGTAAGTTATAGTAAAAATTTCAGAGAATTTAAGTTTCATTTGTGTGATTTATTTCAAAATTAGTGGTTCCCATCATGACGGGGCCTACAAGGGGCAAAAAGAACGTTGCCACTTCGGGGAAGACTCCTGATAAGGATGGGGTAACAATAGAGGATATTACTCCTAATGAGGAAATCAATAAGGTCAAGGAAGAAATTTTCTCAATAAATATGGATATGTGTGACCTAAGAGGAGATATATCAGACATACGAAACATGTTAAGCACCTACATGGTTGAACCAAGAAAGGAGTTCTCAAGCGACCAAGGTGAAAATTCTAGGTCAGCTACCATTGAATGAACCTTTAGTACTCCTATGGGATCTAGGAATTTATTTCCAAAGGTGGATATGCGCAAGTTCGATGGCAAGGATCCTCTAACATGGATAAACCAAATGGAGATTTTTTTTAAGTACACCAAATCCCAAATGGACAAAAGGTCATGATGGCTTCCCTATAGCTAGAACCAAATCAATTCATTTGGTATCATTGGATTTGCACTCATCGAAGGAAAAAGGGGGTCACCATCTCATGGTCAATTTTTACAGAGGAACTCCAAGCACAATATAGCAATAGCGTGATAGACAACTTCTTCAGCCAACTGGCTAAACTTCAACAAACAAGATCAGTTAAGGATTATATTCAACAATTCCAAAATATATCCTTAAGAGTGGATACAATTACGGTGGAAAAATTGAATGATTTATTCTTGGGGGGTCTCAAAAATCACATTCAACATGAGGTATGCATGTTTAGCCCTAGCTCCATAAATGAGTCTTTTATCTTAGCACGCAGGGTAGAGGAGAAGTATTTGATTCCTAAGAAGCAAGGGGCTAATGTGACAAGAGAGAAAGGATATTCAACACAACCTAATAGGTTGACTCCACAAAAAATTGAGGAGAAAAGAGCAAAAGGGTTGTTTCAATTGTGATAGCAAATACAGTCGAGGACATAAATGTAGTGAAAAGAAATTGTTTTATATTGAAGGTCCCAATGAGGAAGAAGAGGAGGAACCCATACTAGAAGATGAAAGGGAGTCAAATGAGGAATCAAATGATTCTCAACCAATCATTTTGTGTCATGCACTCTCAGGTTTTAGTGCTCCACAAACTCTCAAGGTGGTGGGGTTCTTAAAGAAGCAAAATGTAACAGTGTTGATCGACTCGGGTAGTACTCATAATTTCATCAACAAAAAGTTAGCTACTGTCTAGAATTGTTTTATATATCAACTCCAAATTTAGGAGTTTGATTCTGAGGATGGTGGTATAGTTAGTTGTTCAGGGAAGTGTCATAGCATTAAATTATCCATGGGAGATTATCAACTTGATACCCCAATGTATGTGATATCCATGGGTGCAACAAATATTGTTTTGGGAGTACAATGGCTTACTACATTGGGAACAATTGAGATGAACTTCCAAGAACTATTCATGAGATTTCAATCATAAGGAAGGGTAGTAGAGCTAAGGAGGTTGAAGGAAAAATCCCCACAAATGGTAAGCTCTCATCAAATGCAAAAGTTTCTTAAGAAAGGAGTGGATGGATTTGTGGCCTAGCTATGTTCATTAGAAGTCTCTCAATCCAATGCTCCTACTCATCCAGATTTGCAAGCTATAATTGATTGTCACTCAGTTGTTCTTGGAGATATGCCTAAAGGACTTCCTCCTAAGAGGGATCATGATCATGCCATATAGTTAGTTCTAGGGATCCAACCACCGAACATCAGGCCTTACAAGTATCCACACATACAAAAGAGAGAGATAGAAAAAATTGTTGAGGAGATGCTAGAGGCATGAATTATCAGGCATAGCCAAAGTGCTTACTCCTCGCCTGTGGTGATGGTACGTAAGAAGGATGATACTTGGTGCATGTGTCCAAATTATAGAGTGCTCAACATGTACACCATTAAAGATAAGTTTCCTATTCCAGTCATTGATGATTTGCTAGATGAATTGAATGGAGCTATGCATTTTACCAAGTTAGATCTTAGATCTGGTTATCACCAAATTCGGATTGAGGAAGATATTTGTAAGATAACATTTCAGACTCATGAGGGTCATTATGAATTTTTGGTGATGCCATTTGGTCTTACCAATGCACCATCTACATTCCAAAGTTTGATGAATTCCATTTTTAAGAAGTTCTTGAGAAAGTTTGTGTTAGTATTCTTTGATGATATATTGATTTATAGCAAGACTTGGGAAGAACATTTGAAACATGTGGATCAAGCATTACAAATACTTGAAGATCATAAACTCTATGCTAAGCCATCCAAGTGTGCTTTTGGTCTTATAGAGGTGGAGTATTTGGGACACATAGTTTCATATGAAGGAGTAAAGTTGGACCCTAACAAAATTAAGGCTATCATGGAATGACCTATTCCAAAAACCATTAAGAAACTGAGGGGTTTCTTAGGATTGACAAGGTACTATAGAATATTTGTGAAGAATTATGGTCGTATAGTAGCACCTCTCACCACTCTCTATTGAAGAGAGTTATTTTCATTGGAGCGAGTTTGTTAATACAACATTTGAGAGATTGAAGAGGAGGCTATGTGTACAACTCTAGTGCTTTCCACTCTTGAATTCACCCAAGGAATTCATTGTGGAATGTGATGCTGCAGAATGGGATAGGGCTTGATTACTCATGCAAGAAGGTTGACCAATTTCTTTTGAGAGTCATCAATTAAAGGGTAAGAATCAACTAAAACCTATTTATGAGAAGGAAATGCTAGCAATCCTCCATGCAGTTAAACAATGGAGGCCTTATCTATTGGGTAGACACTTCAAGGTTAAGACAAATCATGATAGCTTAAAATATTTTTTGGAACAAAGGCTATCTTTTGAAGAGCAACAAAAATGGGTCACTAAGATGTTAGGATATGACTTTGGGGTGTATATAAGAAGGGAAAGAAAATATTGTGAGATGCACTTTCAAGGAAGGGATAGAAAAGATGAAGCCTTATTGTGTTCCCTTTCAATATTACAAGCAAATTGGGTGGAGAAAGCCAGTGGCAAAATGATGTTGAGACAAGTAATCGCATCGAACAATTAAAAAGTGATCGTAATAGTTCAGATAAGTTTTGTTGGAAGGGAGATACTCTTTGGTATAAGGCGTTTGCATCTCTATAAAATTCCACTCTTAAACACATGATTCTCACAGAGTTGCATGAGTCTCCAGTGGGTGTTCATTTAGGATTTTTGAAGACATATCATCGAGTCAAGCAAGATTTTTTTTGGGAAGGGCTAAAAGGTGATGTTCAAAAATTTGTGGTTGAATGTTTGGTTTGTCAAAGGAATAAAGGGAAGACAATTAAGACACCAGGTCTCTTGCAACCCTTATCTATTCCTAGCCAGCATTGGGAAGAGGTATCCATGGACTTCATCACAGGGCTTCCCAAATCTAAAGGTCATAATGTCATCATGGTGGTAGTTGATCGCCTCACTAAAT
>VDFB02038948.1:0-69172 GCA_007258455.2 Sequoia sempervirens
AAGTCTTCTTCATCATTTGGATTGATTATATTCTAGTCTAGGATCATTTACAAGTATCTCAAAGCAAAGCATACACTTAAAAATGTCATATGATCCCATTGATTTTCATATCTATTAAGAATTGTGTTCCAGGTCCTTTTGGGGATGGGGACGGGGGGATAGTTGGGGACGCGTTTCCAGGACATTTCCTAGGGGCCCATTTTTAGGGGACGGTAGGGGACGGCGACATACAAAATACATATATATATATATGATTTTTTCAAAATTTATTAATATATTATTATATTATAGACAGAGAGAGGGAAAGAGAGATATATGTCAATAAATTAATAATTGCTCACACCAATATAATAAATCGCAATAGTAGTAGCATAACAAGTAACAACATAATAAATCATAAATGTCATTAGCATTATAAAATTTATCATAGCAATATCAAACATCAATAAAACCATGGTATATCAATATCCAAATGTTTCAAACATGCATCCAAAAGTCTCAAAGTTCAAAGTTCCAACAGTCTATGAAATTAAGCCTCATTCGGGCTATCAATATCAAAAGATTGAGAACTATCTGAGTCACTATCATCTTCTGGCAAGAGTGGATCATCCAATGGTAGCCCGACCAATCCTGGTTGCACCTCATCCTCATCAATTTGTCTAACGTCCTCAGGATCAACATCCCATCGTGCTGCTGGAGTTTGCCGATACTCAGTAGTCTGACGGTCCTGAAGTCTCAAGGCACTATGAACTGCAACTAATTTCTCAGCTCGTTTTGAAGTAAGCCTATTCCTCTTAATGGAGTGGATGAAGCCATAGGTGGACCAATTCCTCTCTGCAGCAGAGGAACTAGCAATCTATGAAAGCAAACGAATGGCAAGTTGTTTCAAATCCGGTGTGTCCTTCCCATGAAATTTCCACCATCCAATGGGGTTGTTCTGTGCAATGGTGGCCCTATCTGTCCTAGCTTTTGGTTTGCTGAATGTAGGACCCTGAAGATCAGCAAACATAAGCCACTGCTCTCTAATAATGGTTGCTAGCTCATCGGTATACATTTTACGAAGGGCTGCTGTAAGCCCCTCTATCACCTCGTCATCCTCAGAAGGAAGCATTCTGCCAGGTCTAGGTACATACAACTTCGGATTAAGAGCATAGGCAAGCATATGAAGAGGGGTATTCATTGTGTTCCACCTCTTTGTCACAATAGGCCTAATATGGTCCTCATAAAATCTCAACTCAGGTTCCTTTTGACGAATAGCTTGCTTCATTTGGTCAAACATGCTATCAAAAGTCTCATATATCTCTCCCAAGCTAGGAGAGTCTGTATCTGCATACCGGATTACCCTCACAGCTGGTGATATGAAAGAGCAAATATACCTACAAGCAACAAATTAAATATTAGAACTTTTAAAATAATAAAATACAAACAACAAAGTAAAACAAAGTGTAACAAATTCAAAATTTCAAAAACAATTTAAATTTTCAGATTTCTTACTTGATAGTGGCCCACCAAGTTTCACTAAGTACTCTATCTCTCACTTCCTTGCCTTCATTTGTCTTCGACAGATTCCACCTTTTCCAATCTGCACAAACAACCATGGCTTGTAGAGCATCTTGGACCTCCAACATCCTCTCCAGCAAAATATAGTAGCTAGCATATCTAGTCTCAACTGGTTTGAGGAATTCTTTCTTTGAATAAGACCGGAATAGTGCATGTGAAGTGTGATGGTTGCATACAAACATTTGTATGCCTCTAGCCTCTGCAACTGCTGCCCTCACCCAATCTATTTTTCCAATGTCTTTCAAAGCATTATTCAAAGCATGTACACAGCATGGAGTCCAAAAAATATGTTTGTAAGCATTCTCAATCATCAAACCAGCTAGCTTACAAACACGAGCTGAATCTGTCACAACCTCCCTCAAAATGCCAAACTGAAAATCAGCATCCTTACGCTTCCCAGAACAATCAACAGCTCGAAGAAAGTATGAACCAGCAGGGCATGTAACAATAACATTAATGAGTGGCCTATGTCGAATATCAGTCCACCCATCCATGACAATGGAACAACCAGTCCTAAGCCATGTCTGCCTCATCTCCTCCATCAACAAGGTAGCTTTTGAATATTGTTTGTCAAGGAGGGAGGTACGCAATCTATGTTCTCCAGGGGGGGCATAAGAGGATCCAACTGACAATATTTCTTTCACCATAGTTTTGAAATAAGGTGACCTTGCCAAATGAAATGGAAGAGCATGTGCATAAAAGAATTTGGCCACTGCATCATCAGCTTGCTCACGTTTTTGTGTATTCATCAACCCCATGATTGAAGTTTTCTCACTTGCTTTCTTCTTCCCTCTATCACAAGTCTCTGAAACTGATACATTGGAAGAGCCTTGCAAATCAGCTAATGGTCGTTTTCTATTTTGAATGGTAATGATTTGGTCATCACTACATCCAGCCAACTTTGCAAATTGAAGCTGCTGCTCCAATGTTATTGTTGTACAAACTCTAACACCTTTTCCACAGTCACCCACTAGATGGCCTCTAATCCTAGTATAGCTCCCATGGTAAGTAGATTTACAAACATGACAAAGCCATTTCTTGCTGCCCCCTGAATTTTTTTGCTTGTTGACAGTCACATCTGTGGCAAACTGACGCAATGGTTTGTTGCAATTGAAAGGGCCTTTTGCAAATCTTTGAAGAGTGGGTATAGGGCATGCAAAATGGTCTGAAGAAGCATGGGTTGGATTTTCAGAGGTAGAAGAAGGATCTAATGACATTCTTTGAACTTCATTTTCACTCTCACTACCCTCACCCTCATAACTGTCACTGCCATTGCTGTTGCTGCTCATTTTGAAATTTGTATGGCTTTTCTTCTTTATTTTTTAAAATATGAAGTTTGTATGCTGGTTGAAAATCTGAAAGTTTGTAAAAATTATACCAAATCATTTAATCAATGAACCATTCAACGAATCAACATTGAAAACAAAAATGAAAATAAAAGCAAAAATTATTATTAAAAATTAAAAAAAATGATAAGCTAATATCATAATATAGAAGCAAATTTTTTTAAAAAAATTAATCTCAAACCTAGAAGTAGGAAATGGAACTAAGAAAAATGCAGCTCCCAGCTCCTCAAGGCGTCCCAAAATGCAGCTTGAGTGAAGGAAAAAATGCACAAATAGAAGCAGCCGCGACTTTACCCTAGGCGTGAGAAACAAAAACTTGAAAAAAATTGTTTCATGCCTCTTTCAAATGCAAAAACGCCTCTGTTAAATGCCCAAATGCAGGAAGAAAAAGGCATAAAATTATTTAGATTGATCTTTTAGTGTGAATCGCCCTTGCTGTGTGAACTGTGAACTGTGAAGTCGTCGCCCTAGCCTCAGCCGCGCTTTGCTTGAGAGCCAAATATTAACAATATAATGATATATTTGATAGCTTATGACTTGTTAAGAAACTTTTTTAGGTTTCATATTATTTTTTTTCCTTTGACGTCGCCAAAAAACGCAGTATAAAACTTTTTTTAAAAACAAAATATGTGATTTTTATGTTTTTGGTCTTCATAAGCGCGGGGGCCGCCAAGCCGTCCCCGGGGACAGCGAGGGACATTCCCAACGTCCCCTGCCGTCCCCGGGGACGGGGGAACGTTCCCAGATGACAGAAACATCCCCCCCCGTTTCCTATTAATTTTTCAATTTTGGGGACGGCCGGGGACTGTCCCCGATGCGTCCCCCGTCCAGGGACGATGGAGCGGGTACAGGGGGTTTTGGGGCAGGGGATGCGTCCAGGTGTAACACAGATTAAGAGTAATGTTATCTCATTGGTATAAAAGACCAATTAAAAAAAAAACTAACATCTAGATTAAATAATACCTATAAAGTAAAAAAATTTAATATAAATTTCTACAATATTCTATATGGATCATTGGAAAATGAAAAATGTACATTAAAAGTATATTAAAGGTATAAATTATGGTCTTTATTATTATTGCACTAAGAAAAAAATTTACTCAATTTTGTGTTACTGACTATGCTAGTGATCCTATTGACAAGGTGTATACCTTAGGTTATGTCTTCAAAATAATGGTGCAGGTGCTATCACATGGATGAAGTAATACTTAAAACAACAACCTTCTATGGATATTTACTAGTAAAAGTCCCACTTTATTATATGATAACCAAAGCTATTTGCTCTTGCCAAAGGCTCATGTTCATACATTCAAAAATAAAGCACATTAAAGTTCATGGGAAAGTTTTCCATTGATGAGCACACAATTATATTGAGAAGGGGTGGGGGAGGTGAATCAGTATAACAACAATCTTTTACTTTTTGAAACATAATCAACCACAACAATAACACATGCAAGATCTAGCAATTAAGAACACTTGAAGAACACATGATTTACGTGGAAACCCTTCCAGGAGAAAACCACAGCAAAATATTGTTTATATATATAGATTGATCTTCTTTGTAGGCACCAACCTACTTCTTACAAGTCTTCTTTTGTAGGCACCAATCCCCATACAGAATTTGTAGGCAGCAACCCACTGGAGACTCCAATCCCCACAACTGAGCACCAATTTAGTAAGAGACGCCAATCTCTTCTATGATAGGCGCCAACCTTCAAATTCTTCAATGAATGATATAGCTTACTTCTCCACACAAATCTGATTACAAATCTGACTTTGAATGATGTAAGTCTTTCCTTCACAAGTCTGATCACAAATCATACAATGTCCTCCACAAATCTGAGTTTTTCTTTCACCGATCTGATTTAAATATTGCAATGTATTCACTCAACAAATCTGATCACAATAATGCACTACTTCCACAAGTATTTCTGCCTTAAGGCTTGCTCTAATTTCACTTACAAATCAGCTCTCAAATTATGCATCATATGTTCTTCTCTTCGTAACATTATTACTCTCTTCATATATTCTGATATAAATCTGAATTACACTTCATATTCTCTTCTATTAGGACTGCTGCGAGTCTGCTCTTATTCACTTATTTCTCATTAATTACATCTCTTCAAAACACTCATCTCATCTTATATCCTTATGCCTCCATGACGAGAGACATCTCTTTGAATAGAGACGACCTTCTAAAAAGACATGTCCCTTTATCAACAAACCTGCCTTCCATTAATCTTGATTGTTGCCTTTCATTAATCTTGATTGCTGCCTTATTAACCTTATTTTCTTAACCAAACACTGCTGCCTTTAGTCACTTTACTAATCGCTGCACTTTTACAATATTGATCACTGCATCTTTTACAATATTAATATTAATTGCTGCTCCATTTATTTATATATGAATCGCTATTTATATATATATATATTGGGCACTTATCATAAGAAGTCAGCTTCATAAAATTAATAACATCTTTGTTTTGGGTGGCATTACCAAGGATCAGCATAACAATCATAATGAAGTCGGCCAGCATAGAGTATAATGAAGTCGACCAGCTAATGACTAAGTTGTAATGAGAATATGGTTGACCAAACATAGGTATTAATTGATATGAATATGACCAGCAATGTAATCTTCATAGGGAGTCCAATTTTTACATTAGATGTCTTTGATTTGTGATTTGCATATGTAAAGAGGGTCGGCCATGAATAGGACAGAATAAAGTTAAACTTAAACTTGTCATTAACCACCTTCAAATAATGTGATATGCTATTTGAAACGATTAGTGGCCTTTGGCCTTATTCGATGTCCTTCATTTGATGTTCTTTATCCTTTGACAACGATTTACCCTTTGATATCAATGATAATAAAATTGCCAACAATCTCACTTATACATCTTTGACATCAATGACAATATTCTAACAATCTTTCATACTCATTTGACATTGACGACAATCAATTCCAACATCCATCATAAAAGTACTCTCCATTCCTATTAGATTGACTATCAGGTGGTAGATATACTGTGCTCAAAGAGAACTATGTTGGAACCCCAACAATCACAAAAGAAATCATCTATGCAGTGCCTCTACTACAAAGCTTAGCCTCATATAGTTGCCATTGAGGCGGAGTGTTCATAACAATGACACCTCCTACTGGCTAACTCTGCATATAAGATCTAAGGGCACATGTAAGATCTATAGGCATTGGATAAGACCTAAGGGCACATATAAGACCTATACACATTGTAGGTAATATCTATAGGCATTTTGCATGCTTTATATATAAGTCCTATGGGCACTAGGTATCTCTTCCTCTGTATTCCTTCTTCCATTTTTAAAGCATCATATATGATAACTACGAGCATTATTATTATAACACGAACCTAGGAAACTAGTTTGAGGAGACCTGGGCTCTAACAAAAACTTTATAAGACCTCGTTAAAACATCATCATGAGGAAATTGGGATCTAAACTATGACGAAATTTATCATGTAGTCCAAAATACATGATCTTCATCTTGGTGTGTATTTTTATCCCTATGACATGCTTGTCAAAGAAGTCCTGTGTTATTAAGGAGCTTCATTTTTTCTTCTTAAAGGAATTGACAACATGAACCCCCTATAAACATTGAGGGGGAGTGTTAAAGCATAATGTTTATTTAAGGACTTCACTTAATATAAGTACTCCTAAATAACATTTATAAGACTGTAACTTATAAGGTATGATCCTTATAAAATGCAACAAGGGATCATTTATAAAGTTCATCTTTCTAGAAAAATAACTAATTTATTAATTAAATGTATAACCAAAATGTTATACGGTGAATGGTTGTGATCTATTCACCAAACCTTTAGATTGCTTTAAATATAGGCAATCATAAAGCATTTGATATTATATTAATGCATTGTATATGCATGTGAGACATTATTATAAGATTTCTCAATAATGAATGGTGTTTTGTGGGGTTTTTACACCCAAAATGGTTTTCCCCATGTACATATTGTGTAATGCGGTTTCTCTATGCTTTCTACAATTTTATCACAGTTATTTTTATCTATATGTGGTGATTAGTTGCTTGTTGATGTTATTTTCTAATAAAAACCTACTTAAACATGCTTCTTCATTTGAATCCCATTGTGCTTGAGATTCAACCATAGTCATCCTAACAATAAGACTGCTCCTGTAAGCTTCATCAAGGATATGGATGCTTTGGCAAGGAAATTCTTATGGGCTGGTAATTTGGCTTCGTCAAAGTGGAGTTTGGTAAAGTGGGAGACTATATGTAGACCATTGCAAGAGGGTGGTCTTGGTTTGCGGCAGGCTAGCCTTTCTGGTTAGGCTTTGGCTGCTAAGCTTTATTATCTAAAATGGGAATGCTCTATAAATTATCAAAGACCTCTAGAGTGAAACTAGCCAATATCTACCCACCAAAACCTCTAATTTCCCTTCTATCTTAGTTATAAAATTTGGCAGCCATGAGAATAAGCTCGGGAGACTAGAGGGATTCAGGGAATATCATGGCTCCAAAATACAAAAGAAACGTAAACATTTAGCCAATTCGTCCTCCTTTTGAGCTTTCGCTATCAAATATTTCCTTTGCAAATTCATGTACCCTATTTTGGCATCCCAAATGTTTGCCAAATCACTTTAAAGAAACATAGGGGTAGGAATGCCATAGAATTGATATTTCATTTTGGTAACCTTATGGGATACACTTTGTCAATCATTTATATAATGTCCTCTGTCTGGATTTTTGATAAAATATAAGCCAAAATCTTTCATGTTTGCAAACTAGAATTATAGGATTCAAAAATGCAAAAGTAGGAATGGATTTTGAGTAAAAATAACTTACTCAAAATTATTGAGGAGCAAGATTATTATATAATAAATGCACCAAGAGGAATGAAAAATCTACCCTCAATCTGCCTTGCTCAAATGCCTTGACACACACGCCTCTTTCTTCATACCAAGTATGAAAAACATCAATAAATCTTCTTCCAATGGAGCTCTTTATTTGTTGGATGATTGTAAATGCATTAACCATAAAAAATTCTGAGATTAAGTCTTGAGTGACGAAAAATTAAAATGATGAAAAACACCCTTTGAAATTCTCTGTTCTCTCCTAGGCAGGGCAACACTCATGAAGTGTTTGAACAAAAGGTTTTTTTGTTAAGGTCAAACAGCCAAGGGGTGTGTGTGGTTAACATTTTGGCACGGTTGACATTTATGCCAAACTGCCACTTTAGCCCACCATAAGTGCTTTCCAGTCAAGCATTTTTGGCACTTTGAACCTAGGTGACTTTTTCCAAAATCCAATCATACTAGCGGACTCAAATCAAAAAACCCATTTCACCTGCAAATTTTCTCCAAAATCTGACAAAATTAATTTTTTAAATCTTTTTGTTTGGTTTATTTTTCACTTATGCCATTGGTGCTCTAGCACATGCCAATTGCATTTGGGCACTTTTGCCAAAAGTGACACTTTGTGCATTTCTTCCGCCAAGATGACCTTTTCCTCTTTTTTTAATGTCATCAATTTTTCATTTGACCCAACACAACACAGATCATTTTTGGCACTTTGAGCCTAACTGATGTTTTCCAAAATCCATTAGCACTAGTGAACTCAAATCAAAAAACAAAACCTATTTCACCTACAAATTTTCACCAAAATCTGATAAATTTGACTTTTGGCTTTTTGGAGTGACTAGATGAGCTTTTGGCACTTCCATACGATTATATTTTTTGGGACCAAATCTTCTTAATTTTCTTTCCTTCTTGATTCATACCTGCATCTTAATGATAATGACGAGACTTCATGACATTTATTTGGTTTAAAAACATCAAAGTTACAAAAACAACAGTAACACCAACATCCAAAATGATTGAAATAGGGTAAAACGATACTAGCAACAAGTGAATGGGATCATTTTGGTTGGGGTGCAACAATGTGTCATGTTTGAAGAAGAATATTGGAAATAAAATTATAGTTCAAACAGAGTTTCCAAAGTTAAATGAAGAACGAAGGATCGTTTTGGAAACAATGGCCATCATTCATAAAAGAAGCGTCTAAAGGAAGGGGAAAATCATTGAATATCTCATTAAATCGAAGAACTTACCACTGGAGGTTGCTTCTTGGGAAGATGAAGGATTCATTCTAAGTATCAAAGACTAAAAGCATTGAGAACAATGCTTCTTTGAAGAGGAGGTCATATTACTGACACAAGAGCATCCTGATCCACAAGCAATCTTACATCACTAAAAATAAATTATTTCAAAGTTTTGGTGGTTGTTTGTTTGGTAAGCCTTTTTGTCAAACATGCATTCTAGAGGGTTGCTACAGGCATGTTGTAGACTGCTATAGGTCATCTACAAGTAACTATAGGCGTTATTTAGACTGTTGCAGGAGTAGTGGAAGTTGCTACAGGTATATTGGAGGCTGTTACAGGTATTAGGAAGCTACTATCGATGTACTGGAAGCTGCTACAAGTGTTATTTAGACTGCTACAAACAACTTGATAACATGCTACAGACCTTTGGAGACAAGTTCCAAGCTAGGTCATTTTGTCATGTGATTATAGTTGATGTCAAAATTGATGTGCAGTGCTTTCATGTGATTTGTACACAGTTGTTATTCCACCTGGCAACTGATCAACTTCTTAAAGGGGCCTAGCATTTGTCTTTTTTGGCATGGGTGGCACTAGGTCATCAAAACATTATGACTTGTTTGTTGCCCACTCTTTTCTGCCATGACTGCCACTTTTCTTTGATGTGGCAATTGTTGATATTCTTTTGGACAGACATCTTCTTGTATTATGTATGCTGGCAGCCATAGGAGTTGGACTAAGGCATTGGAGTCCAAGTTGACATCTTGGATTGGTTGAATAGTTATTTATAGGCTAATTGTTGCCTTACCTATGGATTAAGCTTCCTTTGTCAATGCCCATAAGGAGTTCAGGGAGTGTTTCAATCAAGAAAAGGATTGTAATGGCTGAGACAAGGTGTGAAACTGAATTCAAACCACATGAGAAAAATGAAGGATGTTGAGCTGAGTGATATTGGGGAGACAATAGAGAAAAAAACAGCAACACAGAGAAAAATAGAAGAGCAAAATATTAGTCTATAGCTCACCCCTCTAGGACTAAGAACAAACTTTTGGTTCATTGCTGGGCTATATAATTAATAGGCTCTTTGACCATGTTGTAAGCCTTTTATAGACAGATTTTGAACTTTAATGCAAATAATGATTGTGCTCACTTCTGTCTATGGGTACATGTGATGGTGTGTTCTAGACTATTAGGTTTAGGTTGTCTTTAATTTGACCCCCTTGCCTAGGTTGTATCAAATAGTATTAGAGCAGGGCTTAGCTCACTGGGTTGTGTCTCTTGAGGCTCTAGTGGATTTGTTGCAAGTGTGAGAAAGCCCAACACTTGTAGAGAGTATCAGATAGGGTGTATCCTCCTAGCTCCTCCCGGCTCCTTCATTTCCTCCTAGCTCCTTCATTGGATTGTTCGGCCTAGGGGGTTCCTACCTTTATCTTCTATCTCCTACTTCACCCCCGGTGAAGGATGGAGAGCTAGTCAGAGGTTGCGGCATCTCGTGAAGAGTCCCATTACCTGGTAGTTGCTTCAGTGAAGGATGGAGGGCCGGTAGTTGAGATAGATAGTTTGGGTGAGAGGCAAGCAGAAATAGTTTATTTGGAAGAAAGTAGTTTATTAGTTGGACAAAGCATGCTCCATAATAGCTAGTCAATGGAGCCCGAGTGGGAGGGAATTATAGCTAGTCGATGACCCCCAGGCAATAGGTAGGATATCTTGTCGGTCTAGTTAACTACCTTCATCACCCAAGGAGGAGGAAGCTCAAACAACAACCACAGGCCCAACTAGAAACCGATTAAAATATCCCCCCACCCGATGAACTCCCACCCACCCCATGGCCTACACTCGGAAACAAAGAAAGGATGGCCGGTGAAGGATGGTTGGATGAACTATATGTAGTTGTGAGAACTCCAGGGAGGTAGATTAGTTGATTAGGAGGGAGGTAGGGCGATAGTAACAACCGGGGGTGAAGGATGGAAAAGAAGGGAAAATAATAGCTAGTCGATGTCGATGTTAACTCAACCGAAAGGAAGGTTGGAAGGATGGGAGGTAGTTAATTAGCCATATCCAGTCATCCCCATCGAGTCTCAAAAGGACGTAGATTTATTGTTGAGAAACATCCATTAGCTATTAGCTAGTACTGTTACCATCAACATCGGTAGCTCCATTTTCTGTGAGAACCTAACATTCTTTCTATAAGTGATGATCCGCCATTAGCTTGATATAGGGCCAAACAAACAAACAATCTCCCCTCTGGCCCAAAGGAGTTAGTTGTGGGATGCTGATCAGTGAATTGAGAAGTTAGTCGGGGTAGGCCAATCCAATGTATTTTGTTCTCTGTTGAAGGCAGGTTATGGAATGGTTGCTTATCAGTCCAAGTCGAGTCCTCTCCTTTTGGCAGAGTATTGTCATAGGAGTCAAGGTTAAGGAATCCAATCTTCGTCAAGGTAGTTGATTAGTAGTGCATTTGTCTCTTTCATTCCCCCCCACCGAGAACATATCTCAGAGTTCATCGAGTCGTGAGCTTGAAAAGGCAGCTTCTTCAACAATATGCTGGTCCAGGGGAAGGTGCGACCACTCGATCAATAAATCCACTTCCAGCAGCAAGCAGGTTAGGCTGGTCCGGGTTATTCACTGGGATAGTTCCAGTCGAGTCTCTCGAGACGGGTGGGGAACAAAGGAAGTCGGGGGTTTTGCAATATCTGGGATGCTAGGGGGGAGGAATGTAATGCCCCCTTTTTCATGAGCGATGGAGTTTAGAGGAATTAGCCTATTCCTGATCCTCGTAGCCTAATGGGGCTTGATAAGAGGGTCGTTTGGCAGATACCCAATTGATTGGTTGGCTCGTTTCGTGATTCAGTCTACATATGGAGGTGTTCTAATGATTTCTTGATATGTTTCTATTTTTAGAAACCTCATGTTATAAAGTAATGTTATGTTTGCACTTTATGTTATGAATAATTATTTTATTATAAAGTGCAAATGTAAATAATAAAATAATAAAATAAAATTCCTTCTAGAAGGTGACTTGGGAAAGTTCTAGAAGGAGGCCGACCTCTTGAGGTAAAAGTATAAATAGACATCATGGGCTTCATTCTCATCATGCAGATTTGTTGTTGTTGATGTTGATGTTTGATGGTTGTGGAGCCTAGGGTTTCTGCAGTTGTCTTTGGCCATTGAGAACGGAAACTCTCAATTGGTGAGCAATTTTGAGGGTGTGAAATATCACTTGAATTATTGCAGCTAGGAGAAAGTTACTTCAGACTTTCTATTTGTGCTTCATTGCAAAATTTATGGCCTTAGGCCAAATTTTTTGTATCGATTTGGCCATTGCAGATTTTGGAGCCTTCATCAATTTCATTTGGTTGTATACCATTTGGAGGAAATTTTGCATATCATATTCAGATTTTTGCTTGTATGGCCTCATTCGTGTGTTTCTTTGTGGGTATTTGAGCATTCATCTTTGGAACTTGATCATTTTTTCATTTGTATTTTGCTATATCCAGTCATTTTCAGATTTTAATGGAGGACGATTTTGCATATCATATTCAGATTTTTGCTTGTATGGCGTCATTTGTGTATTGTTTCTTTGTGGGTATTTGAGCTTTCATCTTGGGAGAGCTTGGCAATCGTTTTAGAGTATTTTGGAATAGCTATCGGGTTGTTGGTAAATAATTTCAGTGGTCTGATATACTACAGCAAGGGCACCATTGGCAAGACATTTTTGTTCATATCTCATCATCGAAGCATCCTTTGGTTCTAGGTATTGTTGCATTCAATTGCTATCGCTGCGACAATCATTTCAAGGACAAATTCGAGGAGCTTAGAGGTTGTATTTATTTTTCTAAAATATTGTCAGGCAAGAACAGGGGCGGCTACTTGAGCAATTCGATTTGGGCTTGGAGAATATCATTTGAACTTGTTGTTGATTGCTACTTCATCTTTCATCCAAGGCACTTCTTGAGGCCAGGTTCTTCACATTTCTATCATCTTCTAGCATTGCATTTAGCATAGTTATATTTGCAGCTGTAGGTGTGCATTGTACCAGCATTATCATATTTTGAAATTAATGTAAATGCCAAGAGTCTTGGCCATTTGTATGAGCTTTGTATTAGATATTTCATTACAATTAAGAAAGAAAAAAATTGCTGGTGTCATTTGAGCAATTCAATATCATTTGTTTTCAGTTTGTTAGTTTGCATACCAACTGTTTGTTAAAATACCAGTTGGCTGTAGGTGATCATTTTTCATGCTTAGTTCATATATATGCATTGGATATTGCCACAATAAGTTGCACATTCATGTTAGGTCATTGTTTAGACAATTTAGAGTCATTTGTAAGCATTCTCATTGATGCTAATTGAAGAAAAGATCCATTAAAGCAAACTGAAATGTTATATCAATCATATGACCCTTGTATGCAAAGTGTTTGACAAAATTACTAAGGCCAAATATCAGAAGTTTTCAATCAGATTTGAGCAGGGTCATTACAGTGGTATCAGAGCGGTTTCCTGCCATCCTGTTGGGCATTGATCATGGCTACTTCAATTACTCAGAAGCAATGGGACAAGAGTATGAACAAGCTTTTGAAAGAGTTCAAAGAAATAAGTAAATTACTTAGAGACCCTGCAACTAGAGGCAGTTTATCTCGGTTTATGACTTCCATTTCTAAGAAGTCTACATCTCAAAATGAAAGGAAGGAAGAATAAGAGGTCTCTAAAAGTGAGGTATCTAGAAACCTCTACAATGAGTTTACAGTAGTTGATGACCAGCATACAGGCGATCACATAGAGAATAAAAATCAGACCAGCATAGAGGAAGAAGATGGGCATATGACACTTCCAGATGGCTTCTAGGATGAAGAAGAGCAAGAGGTGTTTGAAGACAAATCAGTTGCTTTGGAGCAGCCACTTGAGGATATGGTTTCTTGCAATGCTTCAATAGGTGAGTTTAGCATTGCTTCTTCTTCTCATCATAGTAGTTCAATGAATGTTGTTCATTCATATGGAAGTCTATTGGAGGCACAAGATGTTAAGGAGGATGTGGAATTTGATCCTCTACTAAGTGGAGCAGCCACTAGTGTTTTGTCTTCACATGATGATGAAGGCATTTTACAATGGCATGATGTCATCACAGATTGGTTTGAGAATAGCAACATGTTGCATCATCATTCTTATGAAAAGGAAGCTTGTGATCGGGAACAAGCCAATAATATGATATCAAATTTTGATAGCAGCCCTACATTCATTCATGGACATGAAGCTATCAAGAGGACTGATTTTGTGTACTTTGGCATTGAAGAGATTAAAAGGTCCGAAATGTTGAATGAAGAATGGTTGAGAGAGGCCAAAAAGGCTAGGTTAGTGGCTGCAAATGCGAGACAATATCTTCAAGATGTGAAAAACAAAGTCAATCTCATCAACTTGGCAAGACAAAAAGGGATAGATCACATTAGAAGACTCCTCATTCAAATGAAGGATAATTCCGTCCTATGTTCTAATGTTAGTGATGAAGATGATAAGTTTAGGCAATCAAATGACGTGGTACAATTTGAGGTTTCTTCATGTGTTGTGGAGGTTGATCATTCTTTTGTGGAGGATGATATTGTTGGTGATGACACTCTTAGTGGACCAGCCACTCAAGAGTTGTTCTTGGAGGGTAATGAAGGTATCCACAACCCATCTTTGGATTGGTTACCTATGACATATAATAGGGCAGCTATCTACTTGTTGGTTGGTGACTTGATCTTTTTAGATTCTTCATTGATCGATGGCTGTCTTACTTGGGTTTTCATTGTACATTCATATTTGGCATGGTTTACATCAGCTATTGAGTTGATTCAGTAGGATGTGCTTGTGCTACAGGAACTGTTTGGTGATGTTTGGGACATTACACAGATCTTCACTTGGGATCCAGGTGGAGGAGAATTGTACTTGTTGCTGAGATTGCTTGGGGACAAGCAATTTCAGGGAGGGCAGACTGTAATGCCCCCTTTTTCATGAGCGATGGAGTTTAGAGGAATTAGCCTATTCCTGATCCTCGTAGCCTAATGGAGCTTGATAAGAGGGTCGTTTGGCAAATACCCAATTGATTGGTTGGCTCGTTTCGTGATTCAGTCTACATATGGAGGTGTTCTAATGATTTCTTGATATGTTTCTATTTTTAGAAACCTCATGTTATAAAGTAATGTTATGTTTGCACTTTATGTTATGAATAATTATTTTATTATAAAGTGCAAATGTAAATAATAAAATAAAATTCCTTCTAGAAGGTGACTTGAGAAAGTTCTAAAAGGAGGCCGACCTCTTGAGGTAAAAGTATAAATAGACATCATGGGCTTCATTCTCATCATGCAGATTTGTTGTTGTTGATGTTGATGTTTGATGGTTGTGGAGCCTAGGGTTTCTGCAGTTGTCTTTGGCCATTGAGAACGGAAACTCTCAATTGGTGAGCAATTTTGAGGGTGTGAAATATCACTTGAATTATTGCAGCTAGGAGAAAGTTACTTCAGACTTTCTATTTGTGCTTCATTGCAAAATTTCATGGCCTTAGGCCAAATTTTGGTTGTATCAATTTGAGGAAATCCATTGCAGATTTTGGAGGCATTTTGGAGCTTTGGAACTTCATCATTGGGTTGATTTCATTTGTTGCACATTGCTGTTATAGTTACCAATCATTTTCAGATTTTAATGGAGGACGATTTTGCATATCATATTCAGATTTTTGCTTGTATGGCCTCATTCGTGTATTGTTTCTTTGTGGGTATTTGAGTTTTCATCTTGGGAGAGCTTGGCAATCATTTTGGAGTATTTTGGAATAGCTATCGGGTTGCTGGTAAATAATTTCAGTGGTCTGATATACTACAGCAAGGGCACCATTGGCAAGACATTTTTGTTCATATCTCATCATCGAAGCATCCTTTGGTTCTAGGTATTGTTGCATTCAATTGCTATCGCTGCGACAATCATTTCAAGGACAAATTCGAGGAGCTTAGAGGTTGTATTTATTTTTCTAAAATATTGCCAGGCAAGAACAGGGGCGGCTACTTGAGCAATTTGATTTGGGCTTGGAGAATATCATTTGAACTTGTTGTTGATTGCTACTTCATCTTTCATCCAAGGCACTTCTTGAGGCCAGGTTCTTCACATTTCTATCTTCTAGCATTGCATTTAGCATAGTTATATTTGCAGCTGTAGGTGTGCATTGTACCAGCATTATCATATTTTGAAATTAATGTAAATGCCAAGAGTCTTGGCCATTTGTATGAGCTTTGTATTAGATATTTCATTACAATTAAGGAGATATAAATTGCTGGTGTCATTTGAGCAATTCAATATCATTTGTTTTCAGTTTGTTAGTTTGCATACCAACTGTTTGTTAAAATACCAGTTGGCTGTAAGTGATCATTTTTCATGCTTAGTTCATATATATGCATTGGATATTGCCACAATAAGTTGCACATTCATGTTAGGTCATTGTTTAGACAATTTCAAGTCAGTTGTAAGCAGTCTCATTGATGCTAATTGAAGGAAAGATCCATTAAAGCAAACTGAAATGTTATATCAGTCATATGACCCTTGTATGCAAAGTGTTTGACAAAATTACTAAGGCCAAACATCAGAAGTTTTCAATCAGATTTGAGCAGGGTCATTACAAGGAAGCAGGATCCTTCCTTGTTGGATGCCCAGCAATCGGAGCAAAGGCAAGTCTTCCAGCAGGGGTGGTTCATCGTATCAGTCAATTGCTCCTTCCGGTAAGGAGTTCTTCATCCAATCAACACCTGGGCCCCAGTGTATCTTTAGTGTGGGTCCTCTAGGTTGAGGGACCAACAAATCGGGATGGCATTCAATACGGTTCTTCCTTTATAGGGGTCGAAGATGGACGAGCAGTCGTAGCTCCGGGTGGGAATGAGAAGAATGGTCGAGTGGCTCCCGCTCCTCTTCCCTCAAATGTTCAAGTCACTAAAGTCCATCAAAAGCAAAGGTGGGTCGAACAACCACTACTTCTTCATGGATGGCTTCCTTCAGGGAGGTTGAATTCATCGGTCTTCTTTCCTTCCCCCGGAAACTAGTTCCATCTTATCTAGGAACTCCTGAACCACTATAGAAGTATCTGGCATCAGAAGACGGATCCCTCTCTATGGGATGGGGGGCCCCCGATGAACCCGGATATATCTTATCGCGGCTGGGCATCATCCATCAGTCAGTAGGTCTATTATCTACGTGATACGACTGATGCCCCAAATCCCATAGAGAGATAGGGGTAGAGCTTCTCGAGGGACAATCAATTTAGATAGGACCACATGGGGTCTATCTCTATTCTATGGGTGCCCCGAGCACCATAGAATAGATATATCAAGACGGGTAGGGCAGGATGATCGATTCATGGATCACCTATATGCGAATCAATCTATGGTGTTGCCACGGGGGGGAGAAAGTGACTCATGAGATCAAACCCTCGACCCCCCTCTCTATCTCCCTCTCTATATATGGGGATGGCATCCTAACTATCGCCCCCCACTAAGCCCACCACCCTATATGAGAGTGTGTTTGAATGTCCTCTAACAAAAGAGTACTAGGTAGAAGGTGAAGGAACATTGAAATATCCCCCTTACATTTTTCCCAATTTTACACAAGCACTTTCACCCGTTAACGTTAGAAATATGAAAGATAACAATACTGAAATGCAACCCTTCACTTTTTGATCAACTAGATCCCAATGTCGGCAAGGTGAGAGCATACAGTGGAAAGAGGATCTCGTTAACTGAAATATTGAAGCTGGAATTACAAAGTGTTGACGGCTCAGCCGACCAACTAGGAAATGAAAGTACTTAGGCAGCAAGCCGACCTCTTCCACTTTTCGGCGAGCTACAATGAAAAGTAAAGTACTAGAAAGTAAATGTCTAGGTGGCTAGCCGACCTCTTCCACTTTTCAGTGAATATAACTGAAAGCAAAGTACATGAAAGGAAATATCTAGGCAGCAAGCCGACCTCTTCCACTTTTCAACGGGTAGAACTGAAATGTAAAGTGCAGAATATATATAAAGGCTGATCAGTACTACTGATTCAGCGCTACAATATGAAGCTACACTGCACTACAAGAAGATATACATATCTAGTGATCACCAAAATGTTAGGGAACAATCTCCAAGCAAGTACAAGATATCCAACATATGAAATATGGCAAAATGGAGGAAAATATCAGGTCTGATATAAAAATGCAGCGAACAGAAAATCAAACCAGAAAGCATAGAAATCACCTAAATGCTCGTAACTTCGTCAAACCACCTCTGATCAACCTCAAACTAGAAGCAAATGGTGCCTAGGAGTTGGACAACCAAGTACAAACTGAGAAACACCACCAAACAGCTCAGATTTATTTTGCACGCTTCCCAATGCACTTCTGGAAATGGTACGACCTCCTTGAGATGGGAGACCTAGCCTTAAAAATCAAGAACTTCTTTAAAAATTACAAGACTTTCAGCAATGGGGCGCCTAAGATAGGTGAAAACATAGAGTCAATACCCAGAACCAACAAAAAATCCCTCAGAGAGATATGAGTCAAAACGTGCTTCAGCCAAGCACCAACCAGCAACACCAAAAATGAAGGAAAAACACACCAAAATGATCTGAAACTGAAAACAACAAGCTCACCACACCAAAATCAAAAAACATCATAAGTATCCATCTCCAAGTAGGCTCTATCTGCAACCTTTGAATGAAGAAGCAATCACAGTTCAGCTAGTTGCTATCTCTCAAGCACAAAACTGAATATGGCTAGGAGGTATGCGTTCCTTGTAGCAAGGGTTTTGCAGCAATTTCAACAGCACTTCATTATGTTAAGCAATGAATGAATGAAATGAGAGAGCAAGGCCTTGTATTTATAATTTTTTCCAACCCTGAATTCAAATCTCCTTTTCCCTCCAAGATGGGCACCCAAATGAGGGTTGAACATTACACTTTAGTTTGCATTTGATTTCATGTAACTTAGGCGTCCAAATAGACTTAAGTGATATAACTTTATAAAACTCAAATATTTCACTAAGTTAGGCGTCCACTTTTGCCTTAGTAAATATTTCACTTAAAACATTATACTCACCAAATAAGGCGTCCAATATGAAATTACTTAAGTCAACAAACCTGCCAAAACAAGCTCCAAGAATGCTGGAAACCAAACTACCAATATTGCCCTGCCAGAAATAGACATGACATTGAACTGCTGCAAAAGATAGCACTGCCAAAAATAGCACTTACTAAAAATAGCATACTGCTAAAAATAGTAAATGACTCCAAACTCAGAGCACAAACTAGGCAATCGTCGCAACTTACTAAAAATAGCAAGTCCGGAAAAGTCCCCTGATGCAGATGCATGTTACACCATACTGAGGCCTTTTGAAAACCCAGAAAATCTCAGAAACCACTTCGTAAAACACCTGCATGCAAATGCATGAAAGCTCAAAAGAAACCTCCAAGAAAATAGGAAACCTTAATTTCCACTTCAAACTAGCCTACTAGCCTCTAGGATAGGTTAGCGGTCGACTGATGAGACTACTTCTGAGAAGGGGGCATTACAAACATCCTCCACTAAGTAATAGTGGGTAGAAGAGGTTTGGAGAGTCTAAATCTTCTAGTGAAAGTGTCCGGTAGAAGGCAAATACAATCTGTTTGAAGGGAAAACCGATTGTGGGACAAAGTGAGTGTGAGAGTGTCATTATCTCAAAAAGTGTGTCTTAGGGATTTTGTGTGAGAGAAAGGGAGTGAACATGTCTTCTAAAATAAGGAGAATTAGGATGATCTTGAGAAGGTCTATGCAATGTGCATTCACTGAGCAGAGCTGGAAGGCTCATGTGGAGAGGGCTCTTGAGATGTTGAAAATATTGGGAGCAAGGATAGTTGCTCTTAAGGGGCAAAATGTTAGAATTAGTAGATAAGGGATGATGAACGTGTTCTTTGTCAATTGCTGATGGTTAGAGAGCAAGTAGAAAAGAACACTCAAAAATGAGTGCAGAAAGAGAATAGGAGTGACCTAAAGCCACAAAGCACAGTGGCAGAGGAAGATGATAAGATGCTTGAGTAGTAATAGAAGAGCCTAAGGAAGAAGAAGTGGACAATAGTCCTATGGCTTGTTAGAACTCAAGAAAATAGTTCCTAAGAGCAATGAAGGAGAAAGTTTGCTTTGCTTTCATTCTTGAACCCATGGAAGTGAGACACTATATAGACTGGATGAAATTCCACATGAGGCGATGAGATTGTTGGGGGGATATGCTAAAATTCTCTCTAAGGAACCATCAGATGGGAAAAAAACCTAGAGGAGTAGATGAGTTGAGAAGTACAGTCGATCCAAAAGAAGTAGATAAAGTGTGTCTTTCAGAGGGCATGAAGGTGGTGGTGAATGTGGAGCAGATGAGTCCACAAGTAGAAGTAGATTAAGAGTTAGATGAAATTTGAGCATTGGTGTGAAGCAGAAGAAGAAAAAATCATGGAGGTGATGATTGTTGATTCCAAAGAAGAATCAGCAAAAGCATGTCCTTTGTAGGAAATGAAGGTGTTGATGTATGTTGTTCACATGAGTGCATAAGAAGTGGATGGGAAAGTGTCGAAACATGAGCAAGAGTTGTTCAAAGAAAGATTAAGTGTGTTTGCAATTCCAACAGTGTTTGTACCAAAGGGGCGTGAACAAGAAAATGAAGTAGAACTGATAGAGGAATTGTTTGAGTCCACCATGTTGATAGAGTTGAGTATGGAAGAATATTTTGCATCTGAGGAAGAGGAGTTCCTATGGAGAATATTGAATGGAGATATAGACAAGGTCATGTCTCAAAGAGGGAATCTAAACTTAGCATGGAGTATGGACATAGGATTACATTTTGTAAAAGAGAAATATGGATGTGAGCCATGGATAAAGAGGATTGAATGCATGTCAGAGGGATTCTACAGCAAGAGAGAATGACGGAGAATTTTGGTGGAGAGAGAAGGATAGAGGTGGGTCAAAACCCACAAGAGGAGAGTGAGAGAGAGGAGAAGCAATTGGATGTCAGATTATGGTGGATACAGATCCACAAGGGGAATGAAAGTGAAAGGCCAAACTTGGCAAAGGAGGATGGGATATAGCCCAGCCAAATGTTGAAAGAGGCAGAGCAAGATGATTCTTCTGATGCATCTAAATTCAGTGATGGAGCATGCTGGGGTTTATATGCATTCCAAAAGGGTGGTTCTACCACTTAGCTCTATTTTTTGAGCATTATGCTTACAGAATTCTTACCCGGGGTGAATGATGCAGGAGCATCCTAGGTCACAAACAATCTTGCATTATCAAAAAAGAAATTTTTTTCAAAGTCTTGGTTTTTGTTTCCCAACTAGGCTTTTTCATCAAACATACATACTCAACAAAGGGTTTCTACAAGTATGTTGCAGTCTGCTACAGTTGCAAAATTGGTTGTTACTGGCAATTTACAAGTTGCTACTGGTGTTATTTAAACTACCATAGGTGTTATTTAGACTACTACTGGTGTCATATAGTTTGTTACAGGTGTTGTACAAGCTGCTAAGGGAGTATTGGAAGCTACCACAGGTATATTGGAAGTTGTTGCAAGTATGTTGGAAGCTGCTACAAGTGTATTGGAAGCTGTTGCAAGTATGTTGAAAGCTGCTACATGTGTTATTTAGGCTGCAGCAAGCAACTTGACAAAATACTACAGATCTTTAGAGACAAGTCATAAGCTAGGTCGTTTTGTTCATGCAATTGCCATTGCTTTCAATAATGTAGTCAATACCAAAATGGATAGTATATACAATGATTTCATGTGATTTGTAGGCGGCCATTGTTCAATCCAGTGACCAATCAATTTCTTAAAGGGGTTGAGCCTTTGCCTTTTCTAGCATGGGTGGTGTTAGGTAATCAAAACATTATGATTTGGTTGTTGCTCATTCTTTCCTATCGTAACTGCCACTTTTTTTTTGATGTGGTGATTGTTCACATTCTTTTAGGAAGACATTTTCGTGTGTTATTATCTACTGTTGGCCATAGGAGTTGGATTGAGGTGTTGGAGTTGAAGCTAACAACATGGATCGGTTGAACAGTTATTTGGAAGCTGATTGTTGCTTTACCTATGTATTAAGTTTGTCTTATCAACACCCAAGAAGGAGTTCAGGGGGAATTTCAATCAATAAAAGGAATGCAACAGTCGAGACAAGTTGTGAAACTGAATTCAGACTATTTGAGGAAATGGAAGGATGCTGAGTTGAGGAAGAATGGGAGACAATAGAGAACATAATATAAACAGAGAGAAAAATAGAAGAACAAGAAATTAGTCTGTACCTCATCCCTCTAGGACTAAGAATGGTCCTTTGGTTCACTGCTTAACTGTGTAATTAGCAGGGTTTTAAAGCATGTTTGTAAGCCTTTTATAGGAAGATTTTGAAATTTAATACAAATAACATTTGTCCTCACTGTCATCTGATATGTGCATGTGATGGTGAGTGTTAGGCTGATAAGTTTAGGTTGTCTTTAATTGGATCCCCTTGCCTAGGCTGCATCATGTACACCCTTACCTATAAGATGTAGTAAGGTATGTGATGGCCAACTTGGGCATATGTAATCATTGAGTATATCATTCATTAGTTTCTAGATTTAATGTTTGTAATGGGAAATCTTTGTAATGGGACATTGAGCAAACTTTGGTTCAGCAATAGCTTGCCAAATAGTATGGAAACACTTGTTCCAAATGTGAGGAGGTGTTTGAAGAGACCATTTCATATTCAAATTTGGAATCATTGGAAAATGCAAAGAGAACCAATTTACCCTTTGTTGGGACTTGGCAGTATTCTTATAGAAAGGGGTATCAACATACCATTTCCAATCTTTACACCTAAATAAAAAGGAAAATTGTCGATTTGAAAGGTACCTTTTTTGAATGTAAAGTGTAAACCAATTTGAAGGGCATTGCACGCGAAGTCTATCAGCATAATATCTACTTGAATAAGAATGCCAAGCTTGTCAGTCAGTCACAAAGAAGTCTGAAGGCTTAATTGCATGTTTGTTGTGAGTTTATTTTCAAGTTTTTTTTTGGAGGATATTGTGTAGCAACTTGTACATTGACATTCTAGATTACACTATGTGATCCGTCATCATGATAGCATAGGAAAACTGGATCACAAAGGTTGGTAAATAGTTTTCTCCAAAAATCTTGAAAAATCCATTTAAATGAACTGCAAAAATCTAACACGGTTAATTGTTGCAAGTTGTCAAGAAGGCTTTAGTAGTAATTACTCAAGGCTAGATTATCTATGTAACTTGAGAATTATGAATAGTCTATAAATCTTGTTGATTCAAGATAGCTTCGGTCAGATATAAATGATGATTGCATTAATGCATCATCATCATTTATATTTAACCTAAGTGTTCTTAACCTCGAAAAAAAGGAAAATCAAATAAGTTTTGCAGATTTTTGATGATGATCGAAATATTGCATATCGGAATTCATTCCTTATGATTGCTGTGTGTTAACAGATCTCATATTAGTTTAAGAAATAAACAGCGAACTGTTAAGGGAGCCCGCGCGCTCAAGGGACGCGCCCCATGAGTGGACGTGTCTCCACTCTATGGAGACACGTCCTCTCATGAGACGCATCTCTCCTTGAGGCGTGTCTCCCTCATATATATGAGACATCTTGCTGTTATTTGCAGACATCGAAATCAATTAATGTTCTGCATTCAGCGCATTCAAATACAGAAGTACAAAATCTGACTTAGTATTATTATTACACAAAATTTAAGTCTTAGAATTTCCATAGGTCTTTTAGGATCCAGTTATGATCAGATTTGATATACATTAACATGGTATCAGAGCCAAGCTGAGTAAATCAAATCAAATCTAGATATCAGAAACTTAGGAAAATTCGAATTTTTGAAAAAAAAAAAAATCGAATTCACATCACACTCTTCATTATGTCAAGTGTGATCAGATTTGAAGATCGTCTTGCAGGAGCAGACAACTTCACATCATGGAAATTTAGAATCATGATGATCCTTAAAGAGAATAAATTAGACTCACTTGTGAGAGAAAATAAAAGGGAACCAGAGGCTGATCCTGAGAAAATTCATTGGATTGAAAACAATGAAAAAGCCATGAAAATCTTAGTAGATGCAGTTAGGGATCATATAGTGTCCATCCTAGCAAAACATGAAACTGCATATCATATGTTCAAATCTCCTGAGAGTACCTATGAGATCAACAACACTAGTAGGACTCTTGCATTAAAGAGGCAAATCAACAATGCTCAAATAAACAAAGGAGAGTCCATTAATGCATACTTCGTGAGGATCATTGAACTAAGGGATCCATTATCCACAATTGGATATCAGATTGATAGCAAAGAGTTAACTCTAATTGCACTAGGAGGCCTACCAAACTCATGGGAGTCATTTGTTCAAGGAATATGTGCAAGATCTAAACTCCCTAAGTTTGACAGGCTAAGAACTAACTGCCTTCAAGAAGAAACAAGACTCTCCTCAAAAGAAAATAAACAGAAGAACATAGATGAAGACATTCATGTACTCAACACATCATCTAATAAAAGGAATAAGAAAAACTCCTTCAAGAGAGGATCTTTCAAAAGAAAGAGAAATTCCAATGGAAAGGGATCTTCTAAGAAGAAATTCATCTCTCAAGTGCAATGCTTTAGATGTGATCAATATGGCCACTATGCAATGAAGTGCCCTGACAGATCAAAGCAACAAGCATCTCTTGCCAAAGTAGGAAAGACAAATTCAGATCATGAATCTGAGAACTTTGTGTTCTATACAGCCTTATCTAGTCAAGTATCTAACAATATCAACAACTGGGTGATTGATAGTGGTTCTTCGAGGCACATCACAGGGTTTAGAGAACACTTAGACACTTTGACTGAAGAGTTTGATGAAGTAACAATTGGGGATGATTCTACACATCAAGTAAAAGGGGTTGGAACTTGTTCCATCACATTGAAATCTGGTCTCTCCCTTCAACTCACTGGAGTCTTATTTGTACTTGGAATAAAGAGGAATCTAATATCCATCTTTGCCCTTGAAGACAATGGATATAGAGTTACCTTTATGGATGGAAAAGTTCTAGCATGGCCTAAAAACTCAACTATCAAGAAAGCCCTGTACCTTTACAAACTATGCACTGAAGTTAAACAAGCCCTTACCCTTGACACCCTTGAGTCAAATGAGATTTGGCATAGAAGATTAGGACACCTTCATTTTCGTGCCCTACCTTCTGTGGAAAAACTTGTAACAGGCTTACCTAAGTTAAAATCATCTCATGAAGGAACTTGTAAAGGTTGTGCCTTAGGAAAGAATACAAAGGGATCCTTTCCCAATAGTTTGAGCAAAACCCTAAATGTGTTAGAACTGGTTCACTCAGACCTATGTGGACCCATGTCTATACCTTCTAAAGCAGGATTTCTATACTATGTCATATTTATAGATGACTTCTCTAGGAAAACCTGGATCTATTTCCTTAAGTGTAAAGAGTCAATAGAAATCCTCAAAAGGTTCAAAGAGTTCAAAGCACTTACGGAAAACTTCTCCGGAAGAAAATAAAAACCTTAAGGACAGACAATGGGAAAGAATACACCTCTGAAATTTTTAAGGAATTCTGCATGAGTGCTGGAATTAAGAGGGAGTTCACAGTTGCCTACAACCCTCAACAAAATGGGGTTGCTGAAAGGAAAAATAGAACCATTGTAGAAGCTGCTAAAGCAATGTTGCTTGACCAAAACATTGAAACCTCTTTCTAGGCAGAAGCCTCTAGGACTGCTGTCTACATCCAAAATAGATGTCCTCATTCTCATCTTGATAACAAAACTCCTGAAGAAGCCTTCACTGGCATAAAACCTGACATTAGTCACTTTAGGATTTTTGGTTGCCCCGTCTATATTCATGTGCCCAAGGAGAAGAGATTCAAACTAGAACCTTCCGGAAAGAAAGGGATATTTATGGGATATAGTGAAACCTCCAAGGCCTACAGGATATTCATACCCGGGCAGAATCAAATTGAATTGAGCAGAGATGTCATCTTTGAAGAAGACATTGCATTCAAAAGGGCAAGAAGTTCTAGTGAGATAGAAAATTATTCCCCTAGGGTATTAGAAGTGGAACCTACTCCTGAGATTCAGAGGGAGTATCCTGAGGAAATGCCAAATGAACTTCAATCTACTTCAGATGAGAATACAAATGACAACAGCAAGAAGAGGCCACTTTGGGCTAGAAAGATGATCAAAGAAGCTGAGAATCATGCAGCACCTAAAGGAACGTTTAGGGAGAGTAAAAGACCCAAACGGTTCTCAAACTATGTTGCTCTAGTGAATGACATCATAAATTCAGAACCCTCCAGTGTTTCAGAAGCCTTCAGACATCAAGTATGGAAGGATGCAATGACAGAAGAGTATCAGTCCATTCTAAAAAATGATGTATGGGATATGTGCCTAGACCAAAAGAGAAATCTGTCGTCTCTTCTAAATGGCTCTTCAAAATCAAACATGCTGCTGATGGCAGTATAGAAAAACATAAGGCATGTTTTGTGGCAAGAGGTTTCTCACAGAAGGAAGGCATTGATTATGAAGAAACATTTGCACCTGTTGCCCGATACACATCTGTGAGAGCAGTGATAGCCATTGCAGCAGCTAAAGGCTGGAAGATCCACCAAATGGATGTAAAAACCGCCTTCCTAAATGGAACCATTGAAGAGGAAGTCTATCTAGAACAGCCTGAAGGTTTTGTGATACATAAACCTGACTCACATGTATGCAGACTAAAGAAAGCACTGTATGGACTTAAACAGGCTCCCAGGGCCTGGTATGAAAGAATTGACAGCTACCTCTTGGGACTAGGATTCTCCAAGAATGATGCAAACCCAAATCTTTACTTTAAGGTAATTAAAGGTGATATGTTAATAATTATTTTATATGTTGATGACCTACTGATAACAGGAGAAGATCACCTCATTGCTCAAGGAAAGAAGGATCTAACTTCATAATTTGACATGAAAGACTTGGGCATTTTACACTACTTTCTAGGTTTGGAAGTCTGGCAGAAACCAGATGGCATCATACTAAACCAAGGAAAGTATACTATTGATATTCTGAAGAGATTTGGAATGTTGGATTGTAGACCCATGTCTACACCTATGGAAACCAACCTTCACAAACTCAAAGAAGTAGCTGCAAAATCCAAGTGTGCAGATTCAACCCTATATAGACAAATGATTGGATCTTTGATGTACCTGGTTAACACCAGACCTGATATTTGCTATGCAGTGAATGCTCTAAGCCAGTTCATGTGTGAGCCAAAGGAAATTCACCTTATGGCTGTGAAACATATATTAAGATATCTTCAAGGCACTATTGGATATGGTCTTCTTTACAAAAATGACCAACTAGATCTACATGGATACTCTGATTCAGATTGGGTTGGAAGTGTTACCGATCGGAAAAGCACATTAGGGTGTTGCTTCAGTTTAGGATCAGCTATGATCTCCTGGATTTGCAGAAAACAGTCTTTAGTTGCACAGAGCTCAACAGAAGCTGAATACATTGCAGCCTCTATGGGAGCAAGAGAAGCAGTTTGGCTTCGTAAATTGCTTGTGGGACTCTTTGGTGAGCCCTTGAATCCTACAATTATTCATTGTGATAATCAGAGTTGCATCAAACTCTCTGTGAATCCTGTCTTCCATGATAGATCTAAGCACATTGAGATCCCCTATCATTATGTAATAGATATGGTAGAAAGGAATGTGATCCAGTTGGAGTATGTTAGTACAAATGATCAAACTATAGACATTCTCACCAAGCCTCTCTCCCGAATCAAGGTAGAGCACTTCAAGAAGAAACTTGGTATGGTTGAAATGTAATTTGATATTTATGTCTAAAATTCAAATTGTTTATAAATTGTACTAATATATAAATATGTTTTATGTGTAAACTCTTTTGTCATGTGTGTGACTCCATGACCTTATGGGCCTACTCCCCCTATGTACATTATTGAAAGGTGGCGATCCTTCTAATAATGAACACTTGTATTTGACATTGTAAAGTGACGACTCTACAATGATGAGTTGAACTATCATGATAGATATCATGTGTCTTGATATCTGTGGACATGTCATGATTGTATCTCTTGGACACTTTTGATGAATATCATGGGACTTGATATCATTTGAAGATCATTGTGATCCTTAAGAGATAATCATGGTGGATAATTCTATATCCGTGGATATGCCATGAATTATGGTAGACATCATGTGACTTGATGTTAGTGCACATACCATAATGAAGATGTGTTATGAAGAATGTCATGTGACTTGACAATATTGAGAAAACATACCATATCTTCGATATCACGTGTGAAGGTGATATCTCCACTTATTTGATTTGGAATATCTTCCCTAGCTAAGAGGGAGTGTTGATTCAAGATAGCTTCGGTCAGATATAAATGATGATTGCATTAATGCATCATCATCATTTATATTTAACCTAAGTGTTCTTAACCTCGAAAAAAAGGAAAATCAAATAAGTTTTGCGGATTTCTAATGATGATCGAAATATTGCATATCGGAAACTATTCCTTATGATTGTTGTGTGTTAACAGATCTCATATTAGTTTAAGAAATAAACAGCGAACTGTTAAGGGAGCCCGCGCGCTCAAAGGACGCGCCCCATGAGTGGACGTGTCTCCACTCTATGGAGACACGTCCTCTCATGAGACGCGTCTCTCCTTGAGGCGTGTCTCCCTCATATATATGAGACATCTTGCTGTTATTTGCAGACATCGAAATCAATTAATGTTCTGCATTCAGCGCATTCAAATATAGAAGTACAAAATCTGACTTAGTATTATTATTACACAGAATTTAAGTCTTAGAATTTCCATAGGTCTTTTAGGATCCAGTTCTGATCAGATTTGATATACATTAACAAATCTTAATCTTATGTTATCATATGGAACAATATACAGTAAAACCCAAAGAATTTTTTTTAGCATCAAGGCATATGAGAACCTAATATGAGAACTTGACAAATGAGAACCTTCTGATATTTTATTTTATATAGTGCTCAAACTAGTATGCATTGAAAATCGATGGGCATAAATAGAGTTTTGAGAATTGATTTTATGACGGATTTCATTCCAAATGAACATTCCTTTTTCCCAATAAATTAACTTATAGATAAAAATATCTGAAAAACAAAACAATATGTTGGATGTATCTATATCCCACATTGATAGCAAGTATTATATAGTGGTTAGTTCTTGTCAAAATTTTGAAAAAATAATTATGTTATAAGTTATAACAAATGTTCTCTACTAACAAAAAAATGCAATATAAAATGTTCAGAACAGAATTCCTAGTCTATACTTATAAATTGTAATATGAATTGTTGGACAATGAAGTAGAAAAAAAAAGATATTTAACACTACTGAAATTACAATATAAATTGGTAGAAAATGGAATAAATTAGATAAGTTAAATTATTTAATAATTTAAAGTTAAAAACTTAAAACACATTTTAGTTTAACACTAAATGAATGTATTGTGCTGAGAATTATGAAAACAATAATAATAATTTAGCATATGCATTTGTTATAATAGGCATTTACTACTTATTATGTAGCAAATGTTGCAATTTATTTTTAACTTAATAATGTAATAATTATTTACATTTGGTATTCCACATTAACAGGGTAATTGATAAGCAGATTGTACGTAAATGATCGATTAGATGAAACCCCACAAGACTTTTGTGAACTGGACATAGATGGCATCTCCAGGGGTAATACAAGTTTAGCTGGGGCAGGGATTGTTATCCAAGATTCTAATAGTTCCTTTTTGAAAGGTGAGTCCTTTCTGGGTTCCAAAACCAACAATGAAACAGAGTGGATTGCTGTCATTGAAGGTCTCTTGTTGGCATCTTCCTTTGGCTGTAAGTAACTTATAGTTTGAGTAAAATGAAGTGCCCGAGTTGGAAATGCAAGATCTTTTTGGATGAGGCCTTGGCCATCTATAAATCCTTTGATATGTTTTTCATTCATTGATTTTAGGAGCATAATCAGGCAGCCAACGTTTTAGCCAATGCAAGGGTAAATCAATCCTCGTTCTCAGCTTTGGTTAGTGAAAGGCAAGAGGCCCAGGATGGTCTTGAAGCTTTGTTGGCGTTTGATTCCCCCTGTCTTGAGATTGGCTTTGGGCTTTCGTACATGTTTTTTCATTTATATTTTTGCAGGTTAGTGTTGTCTTCTAAAGTAAATGGTAAATTTTAGGTTTTAAAAAAAAAAAAAAACATTGAATTTAGTTTTTTATTTTATGGTGTAAGGCATATTTATGATCTTAACAACATTCATTGTCCATTATTCTTTAGCATCATTGGATGAGGCTTACATTGTGTCGTACATTGAGAATGCCATACTTCAACTTGAGGAGCCACGTCTTAAAGTGTTCAAACACAAGTTTTTCATGATTGTTTGTTTCCATCTAGCAGAACCTTTTCCTCTATTTATTCCTATTTGCAGGTTTGGTTGGAGTAAACAATGCATTCATCTTTATTTTCCTTTGTATGCAGGCTACTATGCCACGACATAGGGCTTCTAGGACACCTAGGGACCCTTTTCCCAAGGGCTCAATAGGGATACAATATCTTCAAATGCCCTATTGTGGTCCCTCTTAATCTAGTTAAATGCATCCTTGGCCTACAAGGTATAGCTGATACTAGTGTGGCAAGTTCCAAGGCATCCATTTTTGAGGATTTTTTGAAGAAGTTGAAGGAGAAGATTTAGATCTTGAGATAAGGAATTGGATGGAGTGCATGTTGTTACCTGATTAAGGTGCCTCTTCCCCTCCTTGGTTTGTGTGAGTGGAAGCAATTCCTGAGGTGAAGGAAGCCCCTAAACAACTGGCTACTACGGAGGATTTTTGTGTTCACACCAGCAGTTCAACACAAAGTTCCTCAGCCTATTTATCCCCTAACTATATTTGGACCTCGACCTCCTAAAGTCAATCAAGGGTGAGTAGAGCACTCGACCAAACCACTACCTATTGATTGGCCACTTGTTGATTGGAACTAGGTTGGTTGGGTGCCTTTCCAATGCATCTGACAAAGCAAAGCACTCCATTCCCTTCCCTCTATATCGGTGAGCATGATAAACAACATCAGCTAGAGAGGTATGTGACTTTTGTCTCAACTTGAAGATGATGGTCAAACATTTGCTTGTTACCCATAATCAAGGTAAGTTGGAGGTCACCAACCCATAATCAAGGTAAGTATGAAAAAAGCAGCAATTAATATTATGAAATTCAGTGATAAAGCAAAGAATATAGTATTAATGTTAATCGCCTGACTGTAAGTAAAAAGGTACAGCGATCCCATAATAAATTAAGATAGCAGTGATTAATATTGTTAATAACAATGATTGAGATAAAAGATAAGAGGCAGCGACTCTATGTGAAAGGGTGAAAAGGCAGCAATGATCTTAAAGGAAATCTTTAAAGATAATTAACTATATTTAGAAGGCAGTGATCAGCATAAATGGTAGTTAATAAAAGGTGATATCCTTTCAAAAGGTTATGTCTTTTCAAGAAGCTTGTGTCTATTCAAAAGGATGTCTCTCTTCACTTTAGGTTTGAAGATATAAAAATGAGATATGAAATGTGGTGAGAAAAACAACAATTCAAAGATTCATTTCTCATTAAAAAGAGCAGATTAAAAGAGATAAAAAGGGCAGAAATGAAGAGTATATCAGATTCATCTTAGATAACATATGCAGCCTGTGTGTGAAAGACAATTGCAAATATATATGACATATAGGTGAAAAATAAGAGTAGATTGTAAGGCAGAAATTTATGTAAAGATAATGCCATGATTATGATCAGGCTTGAAGGGAAGTGTGTGATTAGAATTGAAAGGAAGATTGTTATGTGATTGTGGATGAGTTTTAAGTATGAAGCAGATTTATAGTTGGATCAGATTTGTGTTTTTGGTGAAGGAGTTTATTATATCAGCATTGAAGAATTGAAAGGGTTGAAGCCTATCAAATAGAGGTTGGAACCTCTTGCTGGGTTGGAGCTCAGTTTGTGTGTGGGGGTTGGAGCCTATCAAGTAGAGGTTGGAGCCTCTTGCTGAGTTGGAGCTCAGTTTGTATAGAGATTGAAGACTTTGATAGTAGGTTGGAGCCTACAAAAAGAAGATTAATCTATAATGTATAAGCAATATTGTGCCGTGGTTTTCTCCCGAAAGGGTTTCCACGTAAATTGCGTGTTCTCATTGTGTTCCTAATTGCTAGATCTTACTTGAATATTCTTATTGTGATTGGTTAAGTTTTGAAAAGTAAAAGCATAAATGTTATCCCACTTTCAACATGAATTCTGCATAACAAGATTGTAGTTCTTTCAATTTATATTGATCCCACACAGAATTACTAGACATATGTATGTATTTTAGTTTGTATCATTTTAATTGTAACTGTTCATTCACAGGAGTCCACTAAAATGGTATCAATGGTGCCAAACAATGGAAATAATTTTACTCTAATATCTTCAAGTGAACAGCCAAATGAGTCTAAAACCTGTGGATCTACTATTTTCAAGTTCAACAAAGTCTCATTCACTTCCAGTTCATTGATCAACTGGGCACACAAATTAGTCATCTGAAAAGAAGGGTATTGATAAATCAGATCCAAAGAGGAGGTAGCTGGAGACGATATGCTCATCAACTAACTCAAATAAATGGTACAATTTCCAAGAGATATAATATAGGTGATTAAGGAATTCTTTCTCTTACAAATAAATATCAGTTCAAGTCAGATGCATTTGCAAGCACCATTACCCTTAACATTCACTAGAACAAATGCACAAAATGCCCAAAACCCAGTTCTTGAATCTGCAGTCAAACTGTGTCACAAAGTTTATATCCCTAGTCATCTGGATGCATAGGATATGGGTGTGGATGGGTGTATGAGGGCATGATTCCCCTCATTCAAACCTGAGCTTTGTGATGGCTATGGTCACAACAGATCTTCAGAATGAATGCTATTGTTTTATAAGCTAAGGGGGGTGTCTATTATTGTTTGCAGAATTGTAAAATAGATTCCAGTTGACAGTTATATTTTACCTGGACACTCCCAAAGTTGTGTTGTTATGCAAACTTGTGTACTAAAGCATTGCCTTCTGAAACAGAACTTTCAGTTTCCCTAAGATAAACATTCTAGCAACAAATGATCTCATATATCATTCTGTTTGTTTCATTATTTAACTATAAAATACTTAAGTTTGCTGTAAGATTCTATTCGTAGATCCTGCTAATTATGAGGGGACATCTACCTTCAGGCAAAGACCATTGTTATGCTTGAAAGTCACATCTTGGGGTTTATATTCTACTATTTGCTTAATGACTTGCACCTTGTCTCATCATCAGTGTATCATTTGCATTAATGTAGTCATTTAACATAGGTAGAAAGCTTGAGTCTCAATCATCATCATAGAAATCACTGCACCTTGCAGCTAGACCATAGTATGCTCATCATGCACAACATTAAAAGCTCTTTACTGAATATTAAATTATTCTAGTTTCTAGCCTGTCAAAGTCAAATATAGTTACCATAAATATTAACCACATTCAAATGGGAAAAATCATTGATTTTAACTGCCAGATTTTCCATCATATATAGTTCAAATTTTGTACTTCTTAGTTCTTAGGTATGAACCTCATTACCAATGTTAAGGATATACTAAACTTGCCAATCAATGTATGCTGGCCAGAGGTATCTCTTGACATAACTATACTTGTGATGCAGCACCATAATGACTCAAACAAATCGCAAGTGATGGGTGCACAGAATCACAACAGAAGTGTTGACGGGTGTTTTATGACCGCACCAACACAGAATAAAGTTTCCAACGGTCACTCTATCCTCTCTTGATCAAAATCTCCTGCATGCTAAGATTGTGAAAGATCATGCATTCAACTCCAAGGTTCCTTTATGCAGTGGACGTAGACTCAATTGGCTTGATGTGATTTGCTGGTATTTCAAGGGGACTTACACAATTGTTCAGTCAGGAGAAAGGGGTTTTCGAGATTCGGAGGATTTGTCAATGAGGCTCAAATTTCCTAAACTAACCAGAAAGTGCGGAATTTGAATGGCTGCAGGGATTAAAAATGTTATGATCTACTCTAGGCGTAGGATGTGGAGATCAAATTTCACAAGCCTCAACCAAGCTTTGCTTTGCCTCACCTCGGACAGCTTCCACAAAACTGGTGCAATCTTCAAAGGATTAACTAGAGGTATTCAAATCACAATTCAACATGAAGATACCATCACAACGACGCATATCAACATGTAAATCATAATCGAAGTTAGGTCAACAATATACCAATTGACCACACAAGGCAAACCTGTTAGTTTTATGATCAAATGTAAAGCACAGAAAATTAATTCAAAACCAACACAATGACACAGCAAATACCCTCGGAAAACCCTCCACTTGAGGGAGAAAAACCCAGCAACAATATATCACTTATATATTGAATCACAAAGAAAGTCTCCTTTACAAAGAGGCCGATATGAAGGCCAAATAAAAGCACCACAATCTGATGCAACACAGCAATGAATAACTCAGCCTTCTACAATAATAACAATCTGCTCTTCTACAATATTCACAATCTTCTCTTCTACAGAATTCGCACTTTAACTTATAATGAACTATGAATTGAATGAATGCCAAACAATGAAATGCCATCGATCATATATACAAGTGAAATGGAGGACGTAATTCTTCAAGGCAATATGTCGGCCCATCATAGAAGAATGTGTCCCTTCAAAATCGCATCCATCATGAAGGAATGTGCCTCTTCAAAGATCACGTCCAATAAGCAAGAAGTCGACCTCATAAAAAATCGTGACTCTTCATGAATGAAGTCAGCTTCACTTATGATGAATTCGCACCTCCTCAATAATTAAATATTGTTAATATAAATTGTGTTTCTTCATTAAATCGCTGACTATAAATTAAATAGCCATTGGCTACAATTTAATTTATCATCATGTAAAGGAGATCGGCTGGAAGGAGACACCCGACGCTGTATGATAGCATCAACAGAACCCACCATCAGTGAGCTTGCTAGTAGTATGGATTAATGAAGCTTGCTTAATTCAACCACCACATTCCACAACTATCTACGTGCATGAATTAAAATCTATTCTACTCTAAGTTCTACTTTAAGATTCTACGTGAATAGGAAGGACGAAGAAATCTTGCTAGGTACCCACAATAAAAGATGAAATCACAAGCAATGACAACTCTTTTTATTATAGGAGTGTTCACAACAATCTCTTACAAAGAATTCAATTGAAAACTTTCCTTCCTCTTCACATCTATCAGTCTCTCTATGTTCTATTTTCTATTTTATTTTATGATGTACAAATGAGGGGGGATGCCCCTTTATAGCTGGCCAATTCCAATGGACAGCTCAGATTCAATTACAATGAAGGGCTCAAATTGAGCCACATAAGCCCTAGTCAAGATCCTACCCTAAAAATTGCCAGAAAGTGGAGCAGGGTAATAAATGAGCGCATAATGCCCACTCTCTCCCTTTGACCACTATGAGCAATTAATGCCCACTATTCTTCTCTTTGACTACAAATTTGATGAATCTGGCCAATACTGCTTCAACTTCCTTAACTAATATGGCAGGCACGTTCTCAATCTAAAACTCCAAGACTGCAACTTCTTTCTCCTGCTTGATGATGATTTTCCTCCTAGCTGCCATCGCATCTTGGGTTGTGCGAAGTATGCTGGAGAACATTTTCTGGGTCACTACCGGAGAAGGACTTCACATTTAGGAAGAATTCCTCTACTTTGTTCTTCAATCCATCCTGCTGTCACTCTTTAACATTGAAGTTTTTTGCTCATTCCTCCTCCTTAGCCTTGAGGACATTTTAGTGCTTGAGGATAATCTTTAACGCTCGGGTCTTCATCTTTTCCTCCATCCTGATCTTGAAGGATTCTCTTGCCTTGGACTCAACCACTTCTTCCTTGCCACCTGTCTCCCTGAGTTAGGCGCATATTAGATCTTTGTGGAGAAATTCCAACACTTAGTTGTTTCTTCCAACATCTCCCTTCATGGTTTGGGCGCAAATGAGACATCATGGAGGAGTTTGAAACATGTAACTTTATCCCCTTCCAAGGTTGTAATGTTGTCCCAGAGTACTTGCTCCATCACCTCAAGTCATCATGCTTTGGTCCCGGTGTTCATCCTGCAAAACAAACAAAAAGAAGAGCACCAAAACACTTATAGTATAAATTCACTTTACTTACCTAATCCCCATGTTTTGATGTCCAAGGTCTAATTGATCTCTGGATTTGATAAAATTCATCATTTTTCCCTAGCAAATTTTGCCTCCTTCATAACTTTTCATCATGGGCGCATTTTAGAGACCTTGCTTTATGGGCGCCTTTGAAGGGGTGTCATCTCATTAATTTTGACTTAGAAAATTCTTTCATGTCTCCTTGGAGCTTGGGCGCATTTGAGGGGGTGCTTAAAATTTCACGCCTTCAATGTCTTAGAAATTTCTCATGTATTCTCCCTTGGGCGCATTTAGAGGGGTCTATTTCAAACTTCATGCCTTAGACAAATTTTGACCTCTTCTTAGGGCACATTTTACCCCTAGTGCTTATTGTTTTAATGCCTTAGAAACTTTCTTGTATCATCTTACTCTTCCTTGAGCTAAGGCGCATTTGAGTTGTTGTGTTTAATCTTATGCCTTAGGCATTTTCTTGAGTTGCATCTAGGGTACATTTCACCACCTTGCTTCTTATTTCAATGCCTTAGAGAATTTTAAAGCTTTCTCCTTCTTCTATGGGCACATTTAAGAGGGGGAGCTTTCATGTTAACGCCTTAGAAAAAAAAAAATTATCCACCCTCTTCAAGGGCGCATATGAGGGGTGTTACTTTGATTTTCTATGCCTTAGGAAAATTTTCCATCTAACTTCTTCTTCTTAGGGCATATTTGAAGGGGTGTGCTCACATTTTTCATGACTTAGGAAATTTCTTCATAAGTTTCCTCCTCTTAGGGCGCATTTGGAGGATTGAGCTTCATCTTTCATGCCTTAGGATGTTTTTCATATCTAATTCCATGGTGGGCGCATTTGAAGGGTTGGGCTTATGTTTTTGAATTGGAAATTTTTCAAGCACCCTCTAGAATCACTCTAAGGCGTATATGAACACTTAGCCAATTTTGCTCTGTTTGCCCCTGTTTTCTATTTTTAGCAGTTTTCTGGAGTCTTTGTGATTCTCATTGATTTTCAACTTCTCAAGGTTTGATTTTCGCTCACCCTGACCCTCATGACGTGACTAACCTGTTCACACCTGCCTTTTGCGTACACCTACTATTTTAGGCCCTGTTCTGGAAGTGACTTACTAAAAATAGTAAGTGGGCAGAATGCGCTCAAATTTTACCAACAAATTCCTCGAAGAATGCTGATCGCAATGGGATACATCAGCTTTCAGAAATTTCTGCATTTTTCCCTTCATTTTAGGCACAGAAGTAGGAAATCCCAATTTCATTGCATGCGCTTCTATAGACCTCCATTTGATGCCGTTTTCGTTGCATGTTGCTCTGTTCTGAAAGCTAAAGTGCTGAAGCTGCTTGAATGACACCATGCCTGTCAAAAGTGGACCTGCTAAAAATAGAACTACTAAAAATAGAAAGTTGTCAGAATTCGTTCAAATTTTGCATGCAAGTAGCTCTAAGGGCTCTAAACATGGTGTAGCAGTCAGAATTTCAAAAGTCCTAAGGAAAAGGTCCCAAATTGAGTACTTACTAAAAATAGTAAGTTTGTCGGAATTCAGTGAAATTTTAATGGGAACTTGCCTGAAGCCTTTTGATTGCAATGCCAAGCTCATATTTCAATTTTCCAACTCAATTTGACCTCAAACTAGCCTGAGGAATGAAAACCCTAATCTGTCAAGACGCACTTCAGACTTAGCCAACATTCCAAATTAGGCCAAAAGATGGGTACATCCCCAGAAAGACAAAAGGAACAGAGAGAGACAGCCACAAAACAACCCAAAACCAAAGCCAAAAGACCCGAACGGGACAAAAATTAGGGGGTCCCCATTTTGAATGGGGTGATGTGTGAAAAGGTCACAACAAGAAGCACAGGAAGATTGCGAACAAAATTCAGGTAATTGGAACCTTTATTAAATTGCAGAAGAGATTGCAAGCATATGGGCTCTTTATTACAAATAGAACCCAACAAATAGGAATACCCAACAAATGAAGTGCCTAACCTAACCAAAGATTCTCTCAATCACAATCTATCTAAGCAATCCAGAGCTAATATGATCTAATTCTACATTAAATTGCTAATCCGTTTCTTCATAAGAAGAATTCCATTAGATACCTAATCACTATGACTCTTGGCATTCAACAGGGAACTAAACAAGAAGGAAGAAAACTGCCAATTGTCCATCAACAAAAGAAAACTGGTGTTTCAAGAAGAAGTTGAACTGTCAATCCTAGAGATGTCTCTTCATTTACAGTTAACCGATTGCCTGAATGTAACATCTGCATGAAATCTAAATCAACCACAAGGAATTGATAGCTATGTGTACACATTAACCTCAAAGAAGCTTCAAAATTGGAGCACGTGCAGGTAAGAGAATTTGGTGTACATATAACATGTGTGGATGAAGCACCCAATGCAAAGTGACACAAAAGATAGAAGTTAACTCTAGAGCTCATGCATGATTCAAATGAAGTCCAACCATATGTGGTAATGCCTAAAACTACAAAGGTTGTGTAGAAGTTTGTGTGGTAGCATGTGGGATGCATAGGCCAACTAGCACTTGCTAGGGCTTGTGCAAGACACATCCAACAAGTGGTGCTCAAAACACACAAAGTGAGCAAAAACAACAAGCTGCAAGCAAAGGGTGCATTCGGTTGTATAAGAACCAAAGGCACAAGGTTGCACAAGTCTACCATTTTCCCAAAACACAAGGGAAAAAAAACAACCAGGCACATCAAAAGAAAACAAGTGCACACAACAAAATTAGACACAATGTTTTTGGGTGACACAAGATTGATCGAACCCTAGGAATCTCTTGCATCAAACACGCCAAGTAAAAGAATTTTGAGCACGACGCTCAAAATTATGATTGCACAAAAGACTGATTTGGTCACTCAGATCAACTTACTTCTACTTCAGAAATCCACAAGTCTTCTTTTGTCATTTTACCCTTCCAACAAATCAAATATTCTTTGTTCTTGCTCTGCCAAATTTTCTTGCCAATACATAAATAAAAAATGTGTGCAATCTCTTCTCTCTAGTTTTCATGCAACTATCTTCTCCAATTTGGAAGTTCTTGTGGCTATGTGTAATCATCAAGACTAGGCACTTGGTGGGAATACAAATCAAAGGAATTTAAAATTGGCAAGATGTCCAACTCTTTTGGCAGCTAGATCTCAAATGCATTTTTTGAAAATCTGCACAAGACATGATATGGACCAATCTTATTGGGTTTTGTCTTATATTATAAGTTGCCTCAAGGAACTGCTCTTTCCTCAAATGTGCCATGACTAACTCTCCTTCAATTCACTCATTTGTGTTTTCTTTATACTTGGTATTGTCGACTTCTAGCCATTTCTTGCTTTGTACATGAACTTTTTCCATGTGTTGCACAAAGACCTCAATTTCTATGCTAATGCATGTATCATCTTCAACTCTTAACAAATCTATGACACCTCTTGGAGACACTCCATGCACCACTTGGAATAGTGTCTTCCCTATAGACTTGTTCACTGAATTGTACAAAACTTTATGCCAATATGGAGTCCCACTGAATAGGCTTTTCTCCCACTAAACACCTGAGTAAGCTGTGAAGACTATGATTGATAACCTCTTTCTATCCATCCAACTATGGATGATATGTAGAACCATAATTGAGTGTGCCTAACTTCTTCCACAAGGTGTGCCAATAATGTCTTTGGAACTTTATCTCTACCTAAAAGTAATACTTTGTGGTGATCCATGCAATCATACGACTTCATTGAATAACAAGTTCATAATCCTGGATGCATCGCTCAACTTCTGACAAGGAATAAAGTGTGTTGTTTTTGAAAACTTGTCAACAACAACAAAGATGTAGTCATTACACTTTTGCACATGCAACAATCCAAGGACAAGTCCATGGACGGTTCCTCCCATGTTTGTCTAGCATGCATAATGCCTTATATAATCCTATATTATGTGCCATTCCGTTTGCTACCTAACATGTTCAATAATGATCAACAAAGTATCTAACATCCTTGCCCAAACTGGGCTAGTAATACTTCTCCAATAAGACTCATGTCTTGTTTGTTTTAAAGTGGCCTCTGAATCCGCCACCATGCAACTCTTAAATAAGATTCTCCCTCATCAAACTGCATAGGATACACAATTATTGTCTCCAAAATAGGTATCTTTCCTACACAAGTAATCTTCAAATGGGCCTCTTGCTCCAACCCATGGCTCCATGCATGCACACCATGTATCTACAAAATTAGGACTTGCAACATATAAATGCTTCATCATCTCCATGCTTGATAGATTAATTGTCATCATGGACAACAACAGTTGCCCCTTGCTCAAGGTGTTTGCAACTTTGTTCAACTAGCATGATGCTTCAACACAAAAGAGTAACCCTACAGATACTCTACCCATCTCATGTGCCTTTGGTTTAGCTTTGCTTAGTTGTTTATGAACTTCAATGCTAGGTGGTCTATGTACAACACAAATTCCTTTGTCAAAAAATAGTTCCGACACCATGGCATTGAATTCTTGGTGATAAATAGAGTACTTCTACATAGCCTCATTCAATTTTTCACTAAAATAAGTAACTGCCCTACCCTCCTTATTGAGTATAGCACTCATAATGCTACCACTAGCATCACACTCAACCTAGAAACCCTTTCCAAAATTAGGCAATGTCAACACAAGCTCCTATGTTACCTTCTTCAAAAGTGCAAAGTTCTTGGTAGCAACAACCATCCAATCAAAGACTTTTTGGCTGACATTTTGCTGATGGGTCACTGTTGTTGGGTTGTTTTTTGCTTAATGTTGTTTTCTTTCATCTCAGCTGCTTTCTGATGTAAAAGGTTTTGGGCCCCTTCAAAACCGTATTTTACCTCTAATCAAAAACAACCATCCAGTCAAAGCCACCTTTCCACATGCAATGAGTCAAAGGCACACAAACCCCACTAAAGAACTTAATGAACTTTCTATAGAAGCTTGCCAACCCATGGAAACTTGTAACTTCTAATGCACTTCTTGGTTCTAACTACTCCACAATCATCTTGACTTTTTCAAGATCCATCTTCAATCCCTCTTGAGATTTGACAAATCCCAAATATGTAAGTCCTTTCTTCATGATCAAGTTTCTACACAACTTCTCCTTCATCAATTGCACGAAGACTTGCTGCAAGTGCCTAAGATTTTCTTCCTAGTCTTGGTAAACACCAAAATATCATCCAAGTAAATGACCACAAACTTGCCCAAAAATGGCTTTAGAACCTCTTTCATCATCCTCATGAATGTGTTTTAGGCATTTGTCAACTCAAATGGCATCATTAACATAAGTGTTGATTTAAGATAGCTTCGGTCAGATATAAATGATGATTGCATTAATGCATCATCATCATTTATATTTAACCTAAACTGTTCTTAAAATATAAATCCTTCAAATTTAAATATTCGAATTTCTGAAGATGATCAAAATTCGAAACTGGATAAATCGAATTCTTATATAAATGATTATTGGATAACACTCATTATAGTTTGTTTAAATCCAAATGGCTTCTGTTGATTAAGAAGCCCGCACACTCAAGGGACACGTCCCATGAGTGGACGTGTCTTCACTTTGTGGAGACGCGTCCTCTCATGAGACGCGACTCTCCTTGAGGCGCGTCTTCATCATATATAAGGGACTTCTTTCCCTTCTTGCAAGATATAGAAATCGATCAATGTTCTGCATTCAGCACATTCAAGAAATATAAAATCTGGAATTCGCAAATCTGTCTTAGAAATTTTGTAGAAATCTGAAACTTAGAATTCCTTTAGAACCCTTAGTCTCTCGCTCTGATAGAAGATTTGTTTACATTTATATGGTATCAGAGCAAGGTTGTGTGAATCCTAAACAAATCTAAAATCAGTTTGCTCTACAAGATTCGAATTTTCTAAAATTCAAATTCACATCACATTCTTCATAATGTCAAGTGTGATCAGATTTGAAGATCGCCTTGCAGGAGCAGACAACTTCACATCATGGAAATTTAGAATCATGATGATCCTTAGAGAGAATAAGCTAGACTCACTTGTGAGAGAAAATATGAAGGAATCAAAGTCTGAATATGAGAAATCTCAATGGATAGAAAACAATGAAAAGGCCATGAAAATCCTAGTAGATGCAGTTAGGGATCATATAGTGCCCATCCTAGCAAAACATGAAACTGCATACCATATGTTCAAATCTCTTGAGAAAACTTATGAGATCAACAACACCTACAGGACTCTTGCTTTAAAAAGGCAAATCAACAATGCTCAAATAAACAAAGGAGAGTCCATTAATGCATACTTCATGAGGATTATTGAACTGAGAGATCAATTATCCACAATTGGATATCAGATTGATAGCAAAGAGTTAACTCTAATTGCACTAGGAGGCCTACCAAACTCATGGGAGTCATTTATTCAAGGAATAAATGCAAGATCTAAACTCCCTAAGTTTGACAGGCTAAAAACTAACTGCCTTCAAGAAGAAGCAAGACTCTCCTCAAAAGAAAACAAACAGAAAAACATAGATGAAGACCTTCATGTACTCAACACACCGTCTAATAAAAGGAATAAGAAAATCTCCTACAAGAAAGGATCTTTTAAAAGAAAGAGAAATTCCAATGGAAAGGGATCCTCTAAAAAGAAAGACATCTCTCAAGTACAATGCTTTAGATGTGATCAATATGGCCACTATGCAATGAAGTGCCCTGACAGATCAAAGCAACAAGAATCCTTTGCCAAAGTAGGAAAGACAAATTCAGATCATGAATCTAAGAACTTTGTGTTCTATTCTGCCTTTTCTAGTCAAGTATCTAACAATATCAACAACTGGGTTATTGATAATGGTTCTTCAAGGCACATCACAGGGTTTAGAGAACACTAGGACACTATGACTGGAGAGTCTGATGAAGATGTAACAATTGGAGATGACTCTACACATCAAGTAAAAGGGGTTGGAACTTGTTCCATCACATTGAAATCTGGTCTCTCCCTTCATCTCACTGGAGTCTTATTTGTACCTGGAATAAAGAGGAATCTGATATCCATCTCTGCCCTTGAAGACAATGGATATAGGGTTACATTTATGGATGGAAAAGTTCTAGTATGGCCTAAAAACTCAACTATCAAGAAAGCCCAAACCATAGGTGTAAGACAAGGGTACCTTTACAAACTTTGCACTAAAGTTAAACAAGCCCTTACCCTTGACACCTTTGAGCCAAATGAGATTTGGCATAGAAGATTAGGACACCTTTATTTCAGTGCCCTACCTTCTATGGAAAAACTTGTAACTGGCTTACCTAAGTTAAAACCATCTCATGAAGGAACTTGTAAAGGTTGTGCCTTAGGAAAGAATGCAAAGGGATCCTTTCCCATTAGTATGAGCAAAACCCTAGATGTGTTAAATCTGGTTCACTCTAACTTATGTGGACCTATGTTTGCACCTTCTAAAGCAGGATTTCTATACTATGTCATATTTATAGATGACTTCTCTAGGAAAACCTGGATCTATTTCCTTAAGTGAAAAGAGTCAATAGAAATCCTCAAAAGGTTCAAAGAGTTCAAAGCACTTACGGAAAACTTCTCCAGAAAGAAAATAAAAACCTTAAGGACAGACAATGGGAAAGAATACACCTCGGAAATTTTTAAGGAATTCTGCATGAGTGCTAGAATTAAGAGGGAGTTCACAGTGGCCTACAACCCTCAACAAAATGGGGTTGTTGAAAGAAAAAATAGAACTATTGTAGAAGTTGCCAAAGCAATGTTGCTTGACCAAAACATTGAAACCTCTTTTTGGGCAAAAGCCTCTAGGACTGCTGTCTACATCCAAAATAGATGTCCTCATTCTCATCTTGATAACAAAACTCCTGAAGAAGCCTTCACTGGCATAAAACCTGACATTAGTCACTTTAGGATTTTTGGTTGCCCCATCTATATTCATGTGCCCAAGGAGAAGAGATTCAAACTTGAACCTTCCGAAAAGAAAGGGATATTTATGGGATATAGTGAAACCTCCAAGGCCTTTAGAATATTCATACCCGGGCAGAATCAAATTGAATTGAGCAGAGATGTCATCTTTGAAGAAGACGTTGCATTCAAGAGAGCAAGAAGTTCTAGTGAGACTGAAACTTATTCCCCTAGAGTACCTGAAATGGAACCTGCTCCTAAGATTCAGAGGGAGCATCCTGAGGAAATGCCACATGAACTTCCTTCTACTTCAAATGAGAATACAAATGACAACGGCAGAAAGAGACCACTTTGGGCCAGGAAGATGATCAAAGAAGCAAAGGATCATGCAGCACCCAAAGGAACGTTCAGGGAGAGTAAAAGACCCAAACGTTTCACTAGCTATGTTGCTCTAATGAACGACATCATAAACTCCGAACCTGTCAGTGTTACAGAAGCTTTCCGACATCAAGCATGGAAGGATGCAATGACAGAAGAATATCAGTCAATTCTAAAGAATGATGTATGGGATATAGTGCCTAGACCAAAAGAGAAATCTGTTGTCTCTTCCAAATGGCTCTTCAAAATCAAGCATGCTGCTGATGGCAGTATAGAAAAACATAAAGCACGTTTTGTGGCAAGAGGTTTTTCTCAAAAGGAAGGCATTGATTACGAAGAAACATTTGCACCTGTTGCCCGTTACACATCAGTGAGAGCAGTGTTAGCCATTGCAGCAGCTAAAGGTTGGAAGATCCATCAAATGGATGTGAAAACTGCCTTCCTGAATGGAACCATTGAAGAAGAAGTCTATTTGGAACAGCCTGAAGGTTTTGTGATACATAAACCTAACTCACATGTATGCAGACTAAAGAAAGCCCTCTATGGACTTAAATAGGCTCCCAGGGTTTGGTATGAAAGAATTGGCAGCTATCTCTTGGGATTAGGATTTTCCAAGAATGATGCTGACTCCAATCTCTACTTCAAGGTAATTAAAGGTGATATGCTAATAATTATTTTATATGTTGATGACCTGCTGATAACAGGAGATCACCTCATTGCTCAAGGGAAGTAGGATCTAATTTCTGAATTTGACATGAAAGACTTGGGTATTCTACACTACTTCCTAGGTTTAGAAGTATGGCAGAAATCAGAGGGCATTATACTAAACCAAGGGAAGTACACTATTGATATTCTGAAGAGATTTGGAATGTTGTATTGTAGACCGATGTCTACACCTATGGAAACCAACCTTCACAAATTGAAAGAAGCAGCAACAAAATCCAAGCGTGCAGATCCAACCCTTTACAGACAGATGATTGGATCCTTGATGTATCTGGTCAACACCAGACCTGATATTTGCTATGCAGTGAATGTTCTCAGCCAGTTCATGTGTGAGCCAAAGGAAATTCACTTAATGGCTGTGAAACATATTTTGAGATATCTTCAAGGCACTATTGGATATGGTCTTGTTGACGTGGTTTTCGCGACCGCACCAACACAGAATAAAGTTTCCCAACGGATACTCTATCCTCTCTTGAACAAAGTTTCCTACATGCTAAGATTGCAAGATAGATCATACATTTAACTCCAAGGTTCCTTCATGCAATAGAATACCCTCAGTTGGCTCGATGTGTTTTGCTGGTATTTCAAGGGGACTTACACAATTGTTCGATAGCTGACAACAGACAGTGGATTAAGGGATTTTGTGTAATTTGGATGATTTGGCAAGTAAGCACAAGTTCCCTAATTCTAACCAGAAATGAACTGAAATTAAATGAGTGTAGGGCCTAAGAAGTTTATGTTCTATCTAAATGCAAGATATGTGGAATTCGACTTCAGCAGACTTCAACCGGATTTTACCTAGCCTCGCATCGAACAGCTTCAACAAAATTGGTGCAATCTTCAGAGGATTAACGAAGAATATTCAGATTATAATTCAACATACATGTACCATCACAACGATGCATACAAGCATACGAACCACAATCGAAGTTAAGTTTGAAATGATTTCTAGTTGACCACGCAAGGCAAACTCACCATCAGCAAGTTGCTAGTGGTATGGATAAAGAGAAGCTACTTCGATCAAACACCACAAATCCACAGTAAACTACTTGCATGAAATGAAAACTGCACTACTTTATGCTACTTTACGCTACTTGGAGCTGAAGGGATGAAGAAACCTTGCTAGCTATCCATAACCAAGAAAAATTTCACCATCAATGAAAAGGTCTTCTATTATGAAAGTTTTACACAACAATCTCTTACAAAAGTTTTCAAAGGAAAACTTTCCTTCTTTTCCACACTAAGCTAAACTATCAAGCTAGCCCTCTAACAAAATGTCTCCAACTCTACTATCTAATTCTGATTCTAATTCTAATGAGATACAAATGAGGGGGACTCCCCCTTTTATAGATGGCCAAGTCCAACGGACGGCTTAGATTACAATCGGCTAGATGGCCAGGATCGTGCCACCTCAGCCCTAAACAAGATTCGCCCTAAAAACTGCCACAAAGGAGAGGGGTAATAAATGAGCCATTAATGTCCACCATCCTTCTAGAAGATTCCCGTTTGTAGACGCGTTCATACTGTTCTCGATCTTCTTCTTGACGTTGTTCTTCAGCTTCTTCTTTGTCACTTGAGTTATACTAAGTCTCAACACTTAGCCATTTTTCACAACTTTTCTTCCTTTGAGGTTGGAATGTAATCGTGGAGTACTTGCTTCATCTTCCTAAGTCATTGTCGCTTGGTCTCGACGTTCCTCCTGTAAAACAAGCAAGGGGAAGAGTATTAGAACACTTCATAATATAAATTCACCTTACTTACCAAGATTTTCACGCTTTAACTTCCAAGGGTTCATCTTTCACCAACCAACTTTGTCTTCAAATTCTTCATGCCATAGCCAAATTTCCAACCCATCTTGCATTCTACTTGGCGCACTTCACTCTGATATTTCATCTGACTTAGGCTCAAGAAAAATCCTTTCATCACGAATTTGATCAAAAATTATCTAGGTGCCCAACTTCAAATTCGTCCGCCGAGGCATTTTATCTTCACAAACATTTCTTTCCTTGCCTTAGAAAATTTCTCCAACTTTCCTTAGAAGATTCATCGACCTGGTGCCTATCAAAAATCTTCATCCTGAAGGCTACAGCGGAGCACGGAAGACTTTAAAATCAACTTCTCATCGGAGATCTTCAATACCCAGAAGAAAATTTTCTTCAGAATTTGTCGAATTCATGGGTGTACAACGAACGGGTTCATTTAATTTTTTGAATTTTGCACCTTGGAAAAATAATTTTTTACAAATTTGTTCCATGTCTTCATCTCTGCGAGTGCCCCGTTGCTCTGACTAGAAATTTTTTATCAACCTGTGCAGCTGGCATCCTTTAACCTCTTCACTGGCAATTTTGTTTGTGTCTCAAGGAAAAATTCATCATTTCACTAGACTTAGGCGTTTTTCCTCTAGAGAGGTGGAATTTTGATAACACTTAGAAAAATATTTAAAATCACTTAGCACTTCGAATTTGCCTTAGAAATTTTTTATTCACCTTCAATCACTCTGCCTGTGGTGAGGAAAATTTTATTTCAACTCACTTAGAAAATTTTCCTTTTAAATGCCTAGGGCGCATATTATATACCATGAGGGATGTATTCTTTTTAAAACCCAACGCCTAGCATATTTCCATTCAAATTTCCACCACCTTGCCTTCAATGCCTAAGCAACTTTTAACCACCTCTACATCTAGGGCGCACCTTTCTTGTCATGTAGGAAATTTCAAATTTCAACACCTAGCACACTTATATGTCATGAAGAAAATATTTTCCCAACGCCTTGCACATTTTCATCTCCCCCTTAGGCGCATTTCACACTTTGAATAGGATATTCTTGTTTACTTCTTTGACTTTCTCTTGTTGAAGTGAGGGCGCATTTCACATGTGTGGAAGGATGAAATTCTCACTTAGAATATTTTTAGCAATTCCTCCCTAACTTGGGTGTATTTCATACTTGAAGGAGGATAAACTTTAAACGCCACCTTTGACTTTGTCATTACATGGCTTTCAATGCCTTTGTCTTCTTCCAATTTTGCATGGATACCTTTGTCCTTTTCCTCCTTGTCTTCATGCACACGCCTTGTCTTTTTGTTCTTTGCATGGATGCCTTTGCATGGAGATGTTTTGTCTTTATATGCCCTCATTTGGGTGCATTTCGCAATGTGTGGAGGATGAAACACTTTCAACGCCCAGCTTTGACTTCTTAGACCCCCTCTTCAGATGGGCGCATTTTGCATGATGTGAAGGATGACCCTTGAGCTTCCTTCTTTTTGTCTTCACATGGCCTCTTTTGGGCGCATTTTGGCATGAGAGGAGGACGAGTTTCTAACTAAGAAACTTTTAGCATTTTCTTTGACTTGTTGACTTTTTGTGAACTTGGGCGCATTTTGCCATATGTGGTGGATAAAGTTCATTCAAACGCCTTTGACTTTCTCTTTGCTAGCTTGTCAAACATGGGCGCATTTGGCTATTGGAGGAGGATGAAAACTTGAACTTAGAAATTTTTTAAACACCTCTACCTTGCATGAGGGCGCATTTAGCCATGGGTGAAGGATGAGAGTTGATACTTAGAAATTTTTTAAACTTTGCTTGCATGAGAGGGCGCATTTTGGCATAGGAGAAGGATGAAGTTTAATCTTAGAATTTTTTAAACATATGCTAGAGATGAGGGCGCATTTTGGGGTGCTTACAGGATGAGATCAACACTTAGAAAATTTCTTGATGACTTCCAGCTGGGATGGGCACATATGGGGGTACCTGCAGGATTTGACTCCAAACTTGGAAATTTTTTAAGCCACTGCCAGCTTCTTCTTCCTTTGGCACATTTTAGGGGTGGTGAAGGATATTTTCAACACTTGGGTGTTTTTCCCATCTTCATCAGTCAGCTCACAGCTTACTATAAATAGTAAGCTCTTTGATTTTCCCTCTTCTGGAGCTCAGATTGATTTGAAATTTTGAACATTGCACTTTCATGACCTTGTCAACCTGTTCATACTGCTACTCTGAGCTGGCCTACTATTTTTAGCCCATTTCTGAAGGTGGTTTGCTATTTATAGTAATTGCTTGTTTCTGATACCTCCACAACTCCGTTTGATTTAAAATTTGAATGACGTGCTCCTCACCACGTGACCTGCCTGCTGACATCGGCGCCTGTTGCTGACTTTCTATTTTTAGCCTGTTTCTGAAATGACTTACTATAAATAGTAAGTGCTCCATTTGCCTTCAAATTTTACCAGCAGATAGCTTGAAAGATACTGATCGCGGTGGTTTACACCAGTTTTCGAAAATTCTGACTTTTTACCCCTCTTTTTGGGTCCCGAAGCTAGAAACCCTAATTTGTTCTGCATGCATATCAAATGATCTCCGTTTGTTCTTGTTTCTGTTGCATTGCGATCAGCTCGTGATTCTGAAGTGTTGGGAGGCAACTGCCGAGATGCACCTGCTAAAAATAGTAAGTTCCTAAATGAGTGACCATCACCGTTTGCATGTCACATCACTGCGAAGCTCTTGAAAAACCCATAAAGAATACGCCGACATGCAAAGAAAACCCTGACATGCAAACCCTAAAAATAGCCTCTGAAGGCTAAACTCTGAAAGTTGTCATCTCATTTTGCATGTTATACTGTCGCGAAGGTCTTCGAAAACCCAGAAGCAATATGCAGGCATGCGTTGAAAAACTCTGCATCTAAGCCCTGAAATCGGCTCCGGAAGCCGGACTGCTAAAAATAATAAGTGGTCGGTTTCAGCTCAAACTTTGCATGCGAGTAGATTGATGTGTTTTGAATGCAATGTGACTGTTAAAACTTCAAGAATGCTGAAGGAACGCTCGGAATTGCACACTTACTAAAAATAGTAAGTTGTCAGAATCTGATGAAATTTCAGTGGAAGCCTACTGGAAGCATTCCGACATCAATGTCAATCTCTATTTTCAACTTATTCATTTCATTTGATTTCAAATTGACCGGGAAGTTCAAAACCCTAATTTTCAGACTTGGCCAAATTTCACGTTAAAGCTCACAGACAGGCACAATCCCCGAAAGGTAGACAACAGAAACAGAGGGAGAGAGACAAAACCAAAGCCAAAAGACCAGAATGGAGCAAAAATTAGGGGTCCCCATCTTGAATGGGGCGATGTGTGAAAAGGTCACAACAGGTCTTCTCTACAAGAATGATCAACTAGATCTACATGGGTACTCTGATTCAGATTGGGCTGGAAGTATAACTGATCGGAAAAGCACATCAAGATGTTGCTTCAGTTTAGGATCAGCTATGATCTCCTGGATTTGCAGAAAACAATCTTCATTTGCACAAAGTTCAACAGAAGTTGAATACATTGCAGCCTCAATGGGAGCAAGAGAAGCAGTTTGGCTTCGTAAATTGCTTGTGGGACTCTTTGGTGAGCCCTTGAATCCTACAATTATTCATTGTGATAATCAGAGTTGCATCAAACTCTCTATAAATCCTCGCTTTCATGATAGATCTAAGCACATTGAGATCCCCTATCACTATGTAAGAGATATGGTGGAAAGGAAAGTGATTCAGTTGGAGTATATTAGTACAAATGATCAAATCAGAGACATCTCACCAAGCCTCTCTCCCTAATCAAGGTAGAGCACTTCAGGAAGAAACTTGGTATGGTTGAAATGTAATTTGTTATTTATGTTTGAAATACAAATTGTTTATAAAATTGTACTAATATATAAAGATGTTTAATGTGTAAACTCTTTTGTCATGTGTGTGACTCCATGACTTTATTGGCCTACTCCCCCTGTGTACATTATTGAAAGGTGACAATCTTTCTAATAATGAACACTTGTATTTGACATTGTAAAGTGACGACTCTACAATGATAAACTATCATGATGGATATCAGGTGACTTGATATCTGTGGACATGTCATGATAGTATCTCTTGGACACTTTGATGGATATCATGAGACTTGATATCATCTAAAGATCATTGTGACCTTTAAGAGATAATCATGGTGGATATTTATATCCGTGGATATGCCATGAATTGTGGTAGACATCATGTGACTTGATGTCAGTGCACATACCATAATGAAGATGTGATTATGAATCATGTGACTTGACAATCTTATGAAAAACATATCATATATTGATATCACGTGTGTAGGTGATATCTGTAAATTTTAAGTGAACAGATTAAATGCACAGAAAATAATTCAAAAATCAGACAAAATAACACAGCAAATACCCTAGGAAAACCCTCCTCTTGAGGGAGAAAAACCTAGCAACAAAGATCTCTCTTATATTTAAAAAAAAGTGGCAACAAATCTCGTTACAATTAGGTCTAACACAAGACCAAAATTCAGCACCTGATAATATGCAATCACAGATAACAAGCTGACACTTCTAATTCTGTTCTAGAATAGTTCACAACCTGCCCTGAGATCAATTTGCAATCTGATCTTGAAGAACTGGAAAGACTTCACACTTGACAGAGAACGAACCTACAGAAATTCGCACCTGGCAATAATCGAAATTGACTGAATGGAGACCTACAGAATTTGCACCTAGAAAATACTACACACTGTATGATCTTCACACTGTATGAGGTTCGCACTTGTATGATGTTCACACTGTATGATGTATCGCCCTTGTATGATGTTTGCACTGTATGTAGTTCGCACTGTATATAGTTTGCACTTGTATATAGTTCACACTGTATATAGTTCGCACTTGTATGTATTTCGCACTTGTATGATGACCTTGTATATATACAACTTAGAGAGGTCGCACCTCTTCATATCATAAGGTCGGCCAAGATAAATGTTAATTACAAACCACAAAGGATGTCAGCCAGAATACAAATACAATCATAAATAATATCGGCCTCAATACAATCATAAAGAATATAAGAGAGGTCGGCCTCCAGACATTCGAGCCTCCACATAAATATAAGACAACAAATTAAATAGCCGACAGGCTATCATTTAATTTATGCTTCCTTCAATAGGACAGAGCTGGAAGGATCGACTGTAGCTGTACTTATCATTAACACTCCCTCTCAACTAGGGAGAGAACTTCTGGCTGCATAAAACAAATCATCTCAAATCAGATATGAAGAGAAGAATATCACCTCACCGTGATATTAGATATCGTCTCGATATCAACCATAGAATGGTAAGTACAAGTGTTGTGACTTTCACCATGACTCTCTCAGAGGGTGAAACACAAGTACAACACATGTCATGGAGTCTCACACATGACACCCACCATGACTCAGCTCAGAGGGTGGAAACAAGGGCTTTCACCTCAAATTCTTCCGTCTCAGAAGAAAATGCATTAACAAGGCTCACTGATGCTGAGACTCATACTCAATCAAGGCTGGATTCTCCACCATACCAAGCTTATCTCGAAAGTACATAAACTTTATCCTGGTGAGAGGCTTGGTGAGAATATCTGTCGTTTGCTCATCAGTGCTGATGTACCTCAATTGTACAGCCTTCTGCAGTACCATATCTCTAATACAGTGGTACTTGATCTCAACATGCTTGGATCTGTCATGAAACACAGGATTGACAAAAAGCTTCACACAACTCTGATTATCACAATGAATGATAGTAGGCTCCATTGATTGTCCAAACAATCCTGCAAGGAGCTTACGAAGCCACACTGCTTCTCGAGTTGCCATACAAGCTGCTATGTACTCGCCTCTGCTGTACTCAATGCTACAGATGACCGCTTCGCACTGTGAAATCATAGCAGATCCTAAACTAAGCAACAACCAGGTGCTTTTCCGACTCGTGACACAACCCCCAATCAATCGGAAACCATGTAACTCCAAGTCCATCCGTATACCTCAACCCATATCCAACTTACACGCAAGTATCTCGGATATGTTTAGCTGCAACAAGATGTATCTGTCTCGGATCACACATAAACTGGCTAAGTGCACTCACTGCATAGCAAATATCAGGTCTAGTGTTAACTAGATACATCAAGGATCCAATCAGCTGTCTGTACAATGTGGGATCCACCAAATCTGAACTAGTTGCAGCCTCCTTCAATTATGTAGATTGGTCTCCATAGGTGTAGACATGGATTTGCAATCCATCATGCCAAATCTCTTAAGTATATCAATGGTATACTTCCCTTGACTTAGAATCATTCCATTTGGTTTCTGCCAGACTTCTAAGCCAAGGAAGTAATGCATGAGCCCAAGGTCCTTCATCTCAAATTGAGAAGTCAATTCCTTCTTACATTCAAGAATCAGGTGATCTTCTCCAGTAAGGATCAGATCGTCAACATATAAAACCAAAATTAATGCATCACCATTGATTACCTTGAAGTAGAGATTTGAATCAGCATCATTTTTCAAGAAACCCAAGCTTGATAGGTACCGATCAATGCTTTCGTACCATGCACGAGGAGCCTGCTTAAGACCATACAAGGCCTTCTTCAGCTTGCAAATATGAGACTCCTTCCCATGAATCTCAAATCCATCAGGTTGTTCTATATAGACCTCTTCCTCAATCACTCCATTGAGAAAGGCTGTCTTCACATCCATCTGGTGAATCTTCCATCCTCTAGATGCAGCAATAGCAATGATAGTTCTAACTGAAGTCTAGCGAGCAACAGGAGAAAAAGTCTCATCATAATCAACTCCCTCTTTCTGAGAGAATCCACGAGCTCCAAATCTTGCTTTGTACTTTTCAATGCTTCCATCTGCAGCATGCTTAATCTTGAATAGCCATTTAGAAGATACTACAGACTTGCCCTCGGGTCTAGGAACAATATCCCAAACATCATTTTTAAGAATTGACTGATACTCCTCTGACATAGCATCTCTCCAAACTTGAAGACTAGATGCTTCCTCAACACAGGTAGGCTCAGATTCTATAATTTGACTCATCAAGGCAACATAACTGGAGAACTTATGTGGCCTTTTGCTTTCTCTAAATGTGCCTCTAGGAGCTGCAAAGCTTTCAGCCTCTTGCATAGTGCGACTAGCCCATAGAGGTCTCTTTCTCCCAATAACAATGTCAATAGGCCCATCAGTAGGTACCAAGGGTTCAACTGGATCAAGATCTTCCTTTGGTTCCATAGTCTCCCTCTGAATCTCAGGAGTATGGTCAACTTCCATATCCTGAGGAGACTCTTCATTATCAATCTCCATATGAATCCCTCTGGATCTTCTGAATGCAATATCTTCCTCGAATGTGACATCCCTATTGATCTCTATCACCTTTTGACCTGGAATGTAGATTTTGTATGCTTTTGAGTTTTCACTATAGCCCACAAATATTCCCTTCTTGCCAGAAGGCTCCAGCTTGGTTCTCTTTTCCTTGGGAACATGAATATAGACAGGACAGCCAAAGATCATCAAGTGACTGACTTCAAGCTTCTTCCCTGTAAAGGCTTCTTCTGGAGTCATATTCTCCAGGATCTTATGAGGACTTCTGTTCTTAACATATACAGCTGTCCTGGAAGCTTCTTCCCATAGGAAGGTTTGCAAATCTTGATCATGGATCATGGCCTTTGCTGCTTCCACAATCGTTCTTTTCTTTCTTTCCGCAACACCGTTTTGTTGAGGATTATAGGGAACACAGAACTCCCTCTTAATCCCTACATCAATACAAAAGTTCCGAAAACTACCAAAGGTGTATTCTCCACCATTGTCAGATCTAAGGACTTTTATTCTTTTACCAGAAATATTTTCTACCAAGGCTTTAAACTCTTTAAACCTAACCAATACTTCCTTAGACTCTTTAGATTTCAAAAAATAAATCCAAGTCTTCCTAGAGTGATCATCAATGAAAAGAACATAATAAAAGAAACCACTTGAAGAAGGAACAGACATAGGACCACATAAATCAGAATGAATTAGGTCTAAAATACACTTAGATCTATTTTCTCTACTATGAAAAGGGGCTTTTATGTTCTTACCTAATGCGCAGCCCTTGCATGTGCCTTCGTGCTCTTGAGTGAACTTAGGAAGGCCCGTCACCATCTTCTCCATGATAGGTAGGGCACGGAAGTGCAAGTGAGCCAATCTCTGATGCCAAAGATCACAAAGACTTGAAGAGTCATGAACCAAAGCTTGTAAAGAATGTGTGCAAACCTTGTAGAGGTTATCATGTCTAACTCCAATTACTTGAGCATTCTTGAAGCTAGAGTTCTCCATCCATACTAAAACTTTACCTTTGGAAAAGGCAACTTGATATCCTTTATCTTCCAATGCTAATATAGAAATAAGATTGCGATTGATTCCAGGAACATAAAGAACATTACCCAATTGAAGTGATATGCCGGAATCCAAGTGAAGTGTAGAGGTCCCAATTCCTTTCACAGAGTAGCTAGCATCATCTCCAATGATGACTTGTTCTGAAGACTCCTTCTCCACCAAACTTGATAAGTGCTCCTTGAAACCGGTGATGTGCCGTGAAGCACCACTGTCGATTATCCAAGTGTTGGTGTCGGAAGGTACACTACTTGATAACGCTGAATAGAACAAATATTCACTTGAATCCTTTTGAGGAGAGGCATCATCAACATCCGCAACTGTGGCCTGCTGCTTAGGTCTAGTTGGGCAATACTTGGCGAAGTGCCCAAACTTATCACACCTAAAACATTGAATCTTGGACATATCCCTCTTCTTCTTGGGTGGAGGTGCATCATCATTTCCCTTGTCCCTATTCCTTTTGAAGAATCCTTTCCTTCCCTCTTTTCCTTTCTTCTTTGAAGTATGGGAGGCGAGAACATGAATATCTTCATTCCTTGAACTTTGACCAATGCCTCTTGCCATCAACCTAGATTCCTCTTGAATGCAATCAGATCTTAGGCGATCAAACTTAGGCAATTTTGACCTTGCACTGATTCCCTGAATGTATGATTCCCAAGACAAAGGCAGCCCATTGAGAGCAAGCATAGTCAGATCCTTGTCTTCAACCATATGCCCAATCGTTGAGAGCTGATCTCTCAAATTTGAAATCCTCATGAAGTATGCAATAACAGATTCTCCCTTTGACATCTTCACATGATGCAATTGATGCTTTAGTGCAAGGGCTCGGCTGGTATTGTTAACTTCGTACATCTCTTCCAAGGTCTTGAGCATATCTCTTGCTGTCTTCAACTTAGAGATGATAGGAACAATATGATCCTTGACAGAGTCAACCAGAATCTTCATTGCTTTGATGTCTTTCTTCAGCCACTCCTTTTCTTCTTCCTCCTCAAGTTCAGAAATGTTAAGACTCCACGAACTCACCCAAATCATTTTCACGCAAGGTGAGCATGATCCTAAATCTCCATGAAGTGAAATTAGATGCACCTTCAAGTCTATCTTCAACCTTCAAACCATTCACCATCTTGACAGAAAACTGATTAGCAATAATCTGATCACGATCCTCAAACCCGCTCTGATACCATGTAAATTTTAAGTGAACAGATTAAATGCACAGAAAATAATTCAAAAATCAGACAAAATAACACAGCAAATACCCTGGGAAAACCCTCCTCTTGAGGGAGAAAAACCCAGCAACAAAGATCTCTCTTATATTTAAAAAACAATGGCAACAAATCTCGTTACAATTAGGTCTAACACAAGACCAAAATTCAGCACCTGATAATATGCAATCACAGATAACAAGCTGACACTTCTAATTATGTTCTAGAATAGTTCACAACCTGCCCTGAGATCAATTTGCAATTTGATCTTGAAGAACTGGAAAGACTTCACACTTGACAGAGAACGAACCTACAGAAATTCGCACCTGGCAATAATTGAAATTGACTGAATGGAGACCTACAGAATTTGCACCTGGAAAATACTACGCACTATATGATCTTCACACTGTATGAGGTTCGCACTTGTATGATGTTCACACTGTATGATGTATCGCCCTTGTATGATGTTTGCACTGTATGTAGTTCGCACTTGTATATAGTTTGCACTGTATATAGTTCGCACTTGTATGTATTTCGCACTTGTATGATGACCTTGTATATATACAACTTAGAGAGGTCACACCTCTTCATATCATAAGGTCGGCCAAGATAAATGTTAATTACAAGTCACAAAGGATGTCGGCCAGAATACAAATACAATCATAAATAATATCGGCCTCAATACAATCATAAAGAATATAAGAGAGGTCGGCCTCAAGACATTCGAGCCTCCACATAAATATACGACAACAAATTAAATAGCCAAATTAAATAGCCGACAGGCTATCATTTAATTTATGCTTCCTTCAATAGGACAGAGTTGGAAGGATCGACTGTAGCTGTACTTATCATTAACAATATCTCCTCTTATTTAATTTGAAATATCTTCCCTAGCTAAGAGGGAGTGTTGATTTAAGATAGCTTCGGTCAGATATAAATGATGATTGCATTAATGCATCATCACCATTTATATTTAACCTAAACTGTTCTTAAAATATAAATCCTTCAAATTTAAATATTCAAATTTATGAAGATGATCAAAATTCGAAACTAGATAAATCAAATTCTTATATAAATGATTATTGGATAACACTCATTATAGTTTGTTTAAATCCAAATGGCTTTTGTTGGTTAAGAAGCCCGCACACTCAAGGGACACGTCCCATGAGTGGACGTGTCTTCACTTTGTGGAGACGCGTCCTCTCATGAGACGCGTCTCTCCTTGAGGCGCGTCTTCATCATATATAAGGGACTTATTTCCCTTCTTGCAGGATATAGAAATCGATCAATGTTCTGCATTCAGCACATTCAAGAAATATAAAATCTGGAATTTGCAAATCTGTCTTAGAAATTTTGTAGAAATCTGAAACTTAGAATTCCTTTAGAACCCTTAGTCTCTCGCTCTGATCGAAGATTTGTTTACATTTACAATAAGACTTCATTCATTCTAAATGATGTCTTCCATTCATCCCCTTCTCTCATCCAAATTTGATGATAACTACTCTTGAGATTTATCTTGGGAAAATAACACACACTACTCAAACAATCCATCAAGTTGTCCATGCATGACAATCGAAACCTATATTTAATTGTGATCATGTTGATCGTGCAAGAGTTTGTACACATCCTCCATTCTCTACACTTTTGGCACAAGTATAGTAGGCACCATGCAAGGAATCAAGCTTTCCCTTATTATACCTTGTTCCAACAAATCTTCAACTTATCTAATCAACTCTACACTTATGTTTGAACTAATGTAGTGCAATGCCTTGTTCATCAAACAATGAAATCCATGCAATGGAAAATGCTATGCATTGGAAATAATCCTTTTGACATCCCACTATCAATCACATCAATGAATTCTCAGAGCAATACCTCAATATCCAACTCTTATGAGTTGTACAACTCTTCATCCTCTTACACAAGCTTGACCACTAGTGCATAATAGCTCTATAGGTTCCTCACCTCCTTGAGAAACTCCTTTGCTCATAACATCAACATCCCCTCTACACACTCTTCCTCTACCTTTACAGGTAACAACTCAAACTTCTTACAATCTTTCATGATGCTGAAAGTGTTATTCCTCCCCTTATGGATGACACAATTATCATATTGCCATGGTCTACCCAACAACTAATATGTAAACTAGGGTGGATATTCCACATGTGTAATCATCAACTTATGGATTTCTTTGTCAACTCTTCTAACTCTCCTTTGAACACACTATAATCTATCTCTACTTGACATCTATTATAGCTAGCAATCTTCATTCAAGTTATTTGGAATGAAAAAAAATAACAAAGATTAAGCATGCAAAATTCACACACAACAAGATTGCAAAACAAAAGATTACCCTAGAGAAACCCTTCAGTTGGTGAAAATTCCAACAAGAGTGGGCATTGCTCCTCTTTCCACTATCAAAGCCATGTTACATTGGTGTTACAATGACTATGGGAAATTTATGGAACTCTATAGTGGTAAAACACCAACAACACCTAAAACTCTCTTTGCATCTTCAAAACCCTACTTTATCACTTTGTTTCACCAAAATGAACATGAAACAAAGAATCCCATGAGAACTAACTTGTCTCACCCCATTCACAATCTTCGCATGCCTTTTTATAACCACACCAACCTCAAAAAATGGAAGACCAAATGTCCACAAAAGGCAAGATCAAATGATGAAACCCTTTGCATTCCATGTTCTACCTCAGTGTAACTAATTTGTCACTTCCACTAGGAGAAATTTGTGCTTTCACCACCACAAATGAGAATTTCAAAGCCTATTGAAATCAAAGAATTCGCCAAATTAGGTTTTCTAGGTCATTCTAAGGTCTACAACTTGTTTCAAAGATTCCCTAAGATGTTTTAGACCACCCTAGACACTCCTTTGTCTTCATCACAATCCCTCATTTTCTACAATACCCTACAATTAGATGTATCCCTATTTCTAATGCACATTAAATTCTCCTTGACTAAGTGGAACCTCTTTTGACCCTATTGATCCACTTTTGTAATTTGATTTACAAAGAAATAACACATGGCAAGCATCCATGGGAATCACATCACATCAAATTTCATTTGTGTATCCTCTAATGTGGAATGCTACCTTGTTAGTTGTCCTTTCTACAACCATGATACTTTGTATAGTGTGTTGTGTGCAATAGCCTTCAACCCTAATTTTTGAACCATTTATGTGGACACTAAGTTATCTATGTTGCCACCATTGGCTATCAACTTGCAACACTTACCTCTAGCTTCACGCTTAGTGCGGAAGATTCTCTTCCTTAACATGGTTCCTTCTTTTCTTATGTATGTTTGAGCAAAATCTTGTGTATCATTAAGTTTTTCTCCAATCTTTGGGGCTACGTTTTCTACTTCACTCTCTTCTACTTGAGTGGCATGCATGCGCTTGTCTACATGAACTTGCTCATGTGCAAATTTTGGACACTCAAATGCTCGATGACTTATTTGTCCACACCTAAAGCAAGTTCTACTAAGGCCTTCTCCAAGACCTCTCTTTCTCTTTCCTTCACCTATGTTGGAGGTTTGCTCACCCTTAGAGCTTTGCATGGTACCACTAGACTCTACAACTTCCTTCTCAACATAAGTTTGCTTTTCACCACCTCCATGTTTGCTCTTTTTGCCTTTACCTCTTGCACTCAAGATGTTTTCAGGACAACTCCTTTGCCTTGAGCACAAGATGATAGGCATCTTCTACCAAATACTAATGCATCAAACAAATTTCATCTTGAATGGAAGTGTGCAAACCATTCACATACTTGAAGGCCTCTACATCCTCTTCCACATGACTAGTGTGAGTCTTGTGTCAACAAAACTCTTTTGTGTACTTCTTCACGAACACCTCTCATTAGCACAATTCTAGAGCTTCTTAAAAATATCTGATGTGTTATTGGCCAACATGAACTTTCCTTTAAGCTTGGTGATTGTGAAATCCCCCTACGAGATCTTTCTCTTATTTCTCTTAACATAATTTTTCTACAAGTGTTCCTACCACAAGGCAGCATGCCCTTTCAACTTCATGGCAGCATACTTTACCTTCTTAGGGCCTTTAATTGACTCAAAATCAAAAAATATCTAGAGTTCAATGATCAAGTCCAATAATTCATTTGAATTTAAGCTTCATGATTAGTTAGGTAAATCAAATCTAGGTTTGCACTCACCAAAGCTCTCACAAACCAATCTTTTGCAACAACTTCCTCATCAAAGTTTACATTCAAGGCTTCCAATGTGGCTTCTTCTTCATGCTCGTCCTCTTTGATATCTTCAGCCACAAACACTTCTCATCTTTGTGTAGCCTCCATCACTTTGATTCTCTCTTGCATATTTCTCAACATAATAGCGAGATTCACCAAGCGTAGTCCTCTAGCCACTCAAACATTCTACGCATTCACCCTTCCAACTCTATGGATCATCGTACTTTTTCGACTACATGCAACACAACAATCACACAAACACAAGAGCTCACACAACTCACTCCTAGGACTCAATACATGTTTTCATACCAATTGATGGAACACCATAATGAGTCAAATGAACAACCAGTGAAAAGCACACAAAGTCAAAATAGAAGCATTGGAAGAATGCTAAGGAAACATAGATAGTTGGAACCTTTATTGAATTGCAAAAAAAATTACAAGCATATGGACTTGTTGACGGGTGTTTTATGACCACACCAACACAGAATAAAGTTCCCAATGGTCACTCTATCCTCTCTTGATCAAAATCTCCTGCATGCTAAGATTGTGAGAAAGATCATGCACTCAACTCCAAGGTTCCTTTATGCAGTGGACGTAGTCTCAGTTGGCTCGATGTGATTTGCTGGTATTTCAAGGGGACTTACGCAATTGTTCACTCCAGAGAAAGGGGTTTTCGAAGATTCGGAAGATTTATCAGTGAAGTTCAAGTTTCCTAAACTAACCAGAAAGTGTGGAATTTGAATGGCTGCAGGGATTAGAAAATGCTATGATCTAGCCTAGGTGCGGGACATGGAGATCAAATTTCACAAACTTCAACCAAGTTCTACTTTGCCTCACCTTGGACAGCTTCCACAGAACCAGTGCAATCTTCAAAGGAGTAACTAGAGGTATTCAGATCACAACTTAACATGAAGATACCATCACAACAACACATACCAACATATAAATCATAATCGAAGTTAAGTCCAAACCGTTCCAGTTGACCACAAAAGGCGAACTCACCATCAATGAGCCCACTAGTGGTATGGATTAACGAAGCTTGCTTAATTCAACCACCACATTCCATAACTATCTATTTGCATGAAATGAAATCTATTTTACTCTAATCTCTACTTCAAGATTCTAGGCAAATTGGAAGGACGAAGAAATCTTGCTAGCTACCCACAACAAAAGATGAAACCACAAGCAATGATAACTCTTTTTATTATAGGAGTGTTCACAACAACTTCTTACAAAGCATTCAATTTGAAAACTTTCCTTCCTCTTCAATCTATGCTATGCTATCATTCTATCAATCTATGCTATGCTATCTCTCTATGCTCTATCTCCTGTGTTCCTATCTTCTAATCTATGATACAAATGAGGGGGGATACCCCTTTTATAGTTGGCCAATTCCAACGGACGGCTCAAATTCAAATACAATAGAGGGGCTTAGATTGAGCCACATAAGCCCTAATTAAGATTCTGCCCTAAAAACTGCCAGAAAGTGGAGGAGTGGGGTAATAAATGAGCACAGAAGGCCCACTCTCTCCCTTTGACCATTATGAGCATTTAATGCCCACCATCTTCTAGAAGATTCTCGTCTAGAAACGCGTTCCCATTGTCCTTCTCTTTGACTGCAAACTCAATCAATCTGATTATCTCAGCCTCTACTTCTTGAACTGATATGGCAGGCACATTCTCAATCTAAACTTCCAAGACGGCTACTTCTTTCTCCTGTTTGATGGTGATTTTCCTCCTTGCTGCCACTACATCTTGGGTTGTGCGAAGTATGCTAGAGAACATTTTTTGGGTCATTGAAGGACTTCACACTTGAGAAGAATTCCTCTACTTTGTTCTTCAATCCATTCCGCCATAGTTTGCGGACTCGGCGGACTCGCCGTGGACTCGGGAGTCCATAGGCCAGCCGAGTCGACTCGCCACGGACTCAGGAGTCAAGTCTAGGAGAGTCCTGGGTCAAGACTCGGGAGTCCAACCTCAGGACTCGGAGAGTCCTGAGGTCAGACTCGGGAGTCCCAACTCAGGACTCTCCTATGTGGCTAGGAGTCAAAAGGGGTTAAAAAGAGTCCTGAGGTTGGACTCGGAGTCCCAACCCAAAACTCTCTCTGTGTGGCTGGGAGTCAAAAGGGGTTAAAAACCCATGTTTTTTTTAACTTTTTCTTTCATTTTAACACTCAAGTTTGTGAAATAGAGGTCTGCAAATTGAATTGGGGTTGAAAGAAGCCAAGATTATATGTAAACATTTATAATCTTATGATGTTATACATTGAAACTATGAGTATTTGATGACTATGAATGATTAAATTTCAATTATTGAGTGTTTGATGATCATATGACATGTAATTTTGAATTATGAGTGTTTGATAATCAAATTAGGCTCTTATGTTCTCTAAATGCATTAATTTGTTGTTTTTTTGTAAAACTACGGTTTTTTTTTTTGCCGAGTCCTAGCCCAGGAGTCTTTTCAGGAGGAGTCGCAATTAAGAGTCATATTTTTGGATCTGCCGAGTCCGGGATTTCTAACTGGCATTCATTTGTCACTTATATCTTTTAGTTTTTTGTCCATTCTTATATATTGGCTTTGAGGACATTTTAGTGCTTGAGGATGATCATTTCCTCCATCCTGATCTTGAAGGATTTTCATGTCTTGGACTCAACCATTTCTTCCTTGCCACTTGCCTCCCTGAGTTGAGTGCATATTAGGTCCTTGTGGAGAAATTCCAACACTTAGCCGTTTCTTCCAACATCTCCCTTCATGGTTTGGGCACAAATGAGACATCATGGAGGAATTTGAAACATGTAACTTTATCCCCTTCCAAGGTTGTAATGTTGTCCTGGAGTACTTGCTCCATCACCCCCAAGTCATCATGCTTTGGCCCCAGTGTTCACCCTGCAAAACAAAAAGAAGAGCATCAAAACACTTATAGTATAAATCCACTTCACTTACCTAATTTCCATGTTTTGATTTCCGAGGTCTAATTGATCTCTGGATCTAATAGAGTCCATCATTTTTCTCTAGCAAACTTTGCTTTCTTCATAACTTTTCATCATGGGTGCATTTCCTTGGGTGTCATTTCATGTTGATTCCTTAGAAACTTTTTACTCAACTTCTTCTTAGGGCGCATTTAGAAGGCTCCTGCTTCATTACCTACCTTAGAAATTTTTCATATCTTCATCCATTCCCCCTTGGGCACATTTAGAGGGGTGTTTTCTCATTCATCCCCTCTTGCCTTAGAATATTTTGCCTCTTGGAGCTTAGGCGCATTTGATGGGTTGAGCTCATATTTGATGCCTTAGACAAATTTCTTGCTCTAACTTCTTCTTTGGGCACATATGACCCCTTGTGCTTTTGTTTCTTCCCTTAGAAAATTTCTCACCTTGATGTCTCTGCCTTGGGCGCATTTTGAGAGGTGTCATTTCAAGTTCATGCCTTAGGAAAATTTTCATTTCAACTTACCCTTCCTTGGGCGCATTTGAAGGGAGGTGCTCTCATTTTCATTGCCTTAGACAAGTTTTATGTCACCTACTCATCTTGGGCGCATTTCACCCCTTGAGCTTTTGTTTCACGCCTTAGAGAAATTTCTTACCCAACCTCTTCTTCCTTGAGCGCATTTGAGTGTTGTTGCTTTCATTCTAATGCCTTAGAAACTTTTCATGCCACTTTACGCTTCCTAGGGCGCATTTCAGAGGGGGGCAGTTCATGACTTAAACAAACTTCACTCAACTTCTTCAAGGGCGCATTTGGACCCTTATGCTTTCACCTTCCATGCCTTAGAAAATTCTCATGTATCTCCTCTCATGCCCTGCTTCATGGGCGCATATGAAGGCATGGGCTCTGATTTTCATGACTTAGAAAATTTTCTCAAACTTCTATCTTCACTTGCTCCTTGGGCGCATTTAGAGGGGTGTTAGTTCATTTTCTATGCCTTAGGAAATTTTCATTCCTCCTTGCTCATGATGGGCGCATATGAGGTCCTCTACTTCCATTTTATGACTTAGAAAAATTTTCTCTAACTTGCTTCATGCTCTGGGTGCATTTAGAGGGGGGTCTAGCAACTTTATCTTCCACGCCTTAGAACTTTCATGCATCTCCTCTCAACTTGGGCACATTTAGGGGGTGGTAGTGCCATTTTAATTGCCTTAGAGAATTTTCATACCTCCTGTCTACCTTGGGTGCATTTGGATGTCATCATGTTGAGGACGCATTTGAGGGGTCCTGCTTCCATCTTATGACTTAGAAAGTGTCTTGCCATCCAACTCCTTCCTTGGGCGCATTTGAGAGGTGGTGCTTCCATTTTAATTGCCTTAGAAAATTTCAAGCCACCTTGAGGGCGCATTTGAGGAGGTGTCAAGTTGGGTGCATATGAGGGGGGGCTCTTGCCATTTTCCTTAACTTATGTGCTACCCTATCTCCCTCTTAGCCTATTTGAACACTTAGTCAAATTTTTAACCTGCTCGCCCTCACTTTCTATTTTTAGTAATTTCTTGATTCTCAAACTTCTACAACTCCTCTTGGCTTGAAATTTTCCCAACATGATCCTCATGACTTAACTGACCTGTTCACACCTTCCTTTCGTGCTCACCTGCTATTTTTAGCCCTGTTCTGGAAGTGACTTACTATAAATAGTAAGTATGCAAATTGCGCTCAAATTTTACCAATAGATTCCTTGAAAGATGTTGATCACAATAGGATACATCAGTTTTTCATTTTTCTCGAGTTTTACCCCTCATTTTAGGCACCAAAGTTGGAAACCCTAATTTCACTTGCATGTGCCTTAACTAACCTCCGCTCAACTTCGTTTTTGTTCTGAACTGCTCTACTCCTGAAATTGAAGATCTGGGATTGCTGGAGTAGCCTGCTAAAAATAGTAAGTGCCTAAAAAGTGATCAATTGATTGTCAGACGTGGTTGCATGTCATGTTGCCCGAGAGATCTCAAAAAACCCAGAAAAACCCAGAAAACTGGCTTGCATGCAAGGTACCCACTAAAAATAGAAAGTGATCATCTTGACTTGCATGTTATACCATCGCGAAGCTCTCGAAAAACCCAGAAAGATTATCCTGACATGCATTGAAAAATCATACATGCAAACCCTAAAAATTGCTCCCGAAGCCAGAACTGCTAAAAATAGAAAGTTGTCAGAATTTGTTCAAATTTTGCATGCAAGTACCTTGAAGGGTCCTAAACGTGATGTAGCAGTCAAAATTTCAAAAGTCCTAAGGAAAAGGTCCCAAATTGAGTACTTACTAAAAATAGTAAGTTGTCAGAATTTAGTGAAACTTTAATGGGAACCTGCCTAAAGCTTCCTGAACGCAATGCCAAGTCTCAGATTTCAATATGCTCACTTAAATTAACCCCAAACTAGCCTAAAGAATGAAAACCCTAATCCAACAAAGCGCACTCCAGACTTAGCCAACACTCCAAATTAGGCCAAAAGATAGGTACATCCCCGGAAAGACAGAAGGAACTGAGAGAGACAGCCCCAAAACCACCCAAAACCAAAGTCAAAAGACCCGAATGGGACAAAAATTAGGGGGTCCCCATTTTGAATGGAGTGATGTGTGAAAAGGTCACAACAGGACCCTTTAGTACAAATGGAACCCAACAACATGAATACCCAACAAAAAATACACCCAACCTAAGTAGACTCTCTATGTCACAATCTACCCAAGCAACCCAAAGCTAATTTGATTCAATTCTAAATCAAGTTGCCAACCCAATTCTTCATAGAAAGTGCCATTAAATAAACAATCATTGTGACTCTTGGCATTCATCATTGAACTGAACAAGAAGAAGAAAAATGCCAATTGTCCATGAACAAAAGAAAAATTTCATTCCAAGATGAAGTTGAATTGTCACTCCAAAAGAAGTCTCTTCAATTCTAGTTAATTGATTGCCCACATGTAACCTATGCATGAAATATAGATCAACCAAAAGGAATTGATCACCAAGTGTATAGGTTAACCTCATAGAAGCATTAGAATTGAAGTGCATGTTGATAAGAGAATTTGGTGTAAAGATGACGTGCACACAGATAAAGCACTTGACACAAAGTGACACAAAAGAAAAAAGTCAACTTGAAATCTCATGCTTCATTCAAATGAAGTCCAACCATATGTGTGGTAACATTGAAGAATGCAAAAGTTGGGCAAAAGCTTGCACGGTAGCACACAAGATGCATAGGCCAGCTAGCACCCATTGAGGCTTGCGCAAGGCACATCCAAAAAGTTGCACTCAAGAAAAACCATGCAAAGTGAACAAAAACAACAGTTCACATGCAAAGGTTGCATAAGAACCAAAGACACAAGATGCAAGGTCACATAGGTCCAACAACTACCCAAAACGCACAAAACAAAACAAACAATAAAGCACACCAAAAGAAAACAAGCAGCATGCAACAAAACAAGACACAATGTTTTTGGGAGATGCAAGATTGTTCGACCCCTAAGCTGCTCTTGCATCAACTTGCAAATGCATCTTTGTTGAACCATTCATACAACTTTCTAGTTTTTATGCATCCTACATGATCAATAATATTTGCTACTCCCAATTGCATCCTCTTGAGAATGTTGGAGACAAGTTTGATATATTAGTTATGTAGCATTTGTTTTACACTCTAAAGAAGTTGAGGGTCCAACTTTAACTAAAAGGCCCCAAAATCTTCAATAAACAAAGCAATAGCAGATGAATGGTCCATCTTGATGCCAAATGACACATAAGGATATTGCTTGAAGCCTAGAGCTTTGGAGACTTAAAAAGTTCTTGGAATTGTCAATCAATTTAGACCAATAGCCAAAAATGTCATGCTAACAAGTATAAATTTTAAGCAGTATTTCTCCAAGTTTCCAAGATAGGGGAAATGCAGGGATGGGGGAACGTGCTTTCAAGGATGATAGAGGGACAACAAGGGGCAGCTATTTAAATAACTAAAAGTTTAAACAAACTAAAAATGGTTAAAATTTTAAAAAGTAAATTCAATATTCTAAAGCCTAAAGTTGCAATAACAATCCTCCCCCTTTTACCTTCTTAAGAGGGGTTTCAACATTTTTTTCCTTAAAAGTTACCTTCTTCTATTTTTATGCACCAAATGGAGCAAGTTGTCCAATTCTAAAACAAAGGAGATGTTCCCTCCAAGTCCCCATGGAACATTGATTTCAAGTAGACTTACGGGATCTATGGGACTGAGCATTAAAATTTGCATAGTATTTTTGCAGCTTATATGCCATTGTCACAAAGCTCAAGCTACTTAGCTGACATTTAATATAGAACTATTAATAGGGATTCATGCTTCAAGCTTAGATTTTTCCCTCACCTTTTTGGTTTTAGATGTATCCAACTATACAAAGAGCATAAGAAAAGAATAGTGAAGAAACAATGGAGGTTGGCAACAAATGCAAGGTGGATTCATTTTCCATAGGACCAACTACACTAGTCAGTAGAGCATTTGCCTTCAGAATTACTTAAGCCAAAAAAATTTGAAAGGATACCACCACCACCACCACATGCACCTATGCTACATCAATGTGGCCGCCATAATGCTTGACAACATGCCTCAACAGTATTGATAGCAATACGACAAATGAATGTATTTAGTTTTAGGTGTTTTAGGCATCCAACCTTGCAATTTTGTGTTGATATGCTTTTCATATTAGTTTTTAGAATTTTAGGTTCTCACAACATGAAATTTGATATGTTTTTGTTCAATCTAATATAAGGAATGTAGACTTTTGCTACCTGCAAGTTACTATTGATATGCTTCTTGCAATATAAGAATATAATAGAATTCTGAATAAAAGAACTTTAATGTCCACAAGGCCAAAGATAACCTATGAGACAACAAACCTTGTCTTTCTAGCTTTCAGATTTGTACAATGACTACTAAGAAGCTTGATGACAAGCTCCCCAATTCTCCCAACCTTATCCTCTTCAAACAAATCTTGCAATGAAGTAGCTGCTAAAGTGTCTGCACATTTGGCCTAGATATCATATTAAGCTTTGCACTCAAGAATAAAGTGCTTCTTTGATTCAACTATCCCTGTTGTGCAAAAGAGACAAACTATTTCCTCTCATTCTTCTTTAAGCATTTTCCACCGGAAGCATCTATGCAGCCCCTAAAATGCACATTTGACTGTATTTATTAGTTAATTGAAAATTAAAAATCCGTTGTATTCTGATTTTCAATTAATTAATAAATACGGTCAAA
>VDFB02038949.1:0-21223 GCA_007258455.2 Sequoia sempervirens
CTGAGCCACCAAAATATTAAATACTTCTAGGTGGTTTGTAATTCATCCACCCTCTTCCCTTCTCAAGGAATACAATTTCTTCATAAAGAAAATCTTGCTCACTAAAGATTTAGCTTGATACATCTCACCAAGCTTCTTCCATAGTTTATGTGTAGAGGTCTCTTCATGGACATTGATTAAAATAGAGTCTGACAAACACAATCTTATTAGACCCTTGAATTTATGGTACATAACATCATATTGAGCAGCTTCAGTAGGATCTGTAAGCCTTGAAACATTCTCATCAACAACATCCCACATATCTTGATCTATCAACAAATCCTCCATCTTCAACTTCCACATTTTAAAATTATTTCTAGAAAATTTATCCTCCTCTATTCTCCCTGATGAACTTGCCATCCGAAAAATTCTTGCAACAAGATCACAAAGTGTCTTCTGCACAAGCTCCCACTCAAATCTGGATAAGTTCAAAAAACCCAACAACCCACAATTGAAACCAAAGGTGATCAGGCTCTGATACCACTTGTAAGGAAGCTAAGGTAGCGAAACAACTTCCGACACTAATCTTGAGAGGAGGATAATGTAAAAATTTTACAGATCTTTAACATCTACATAAACTTAAATAGAAATAAACATAAATATCATGCATACCACAATACAATGATTTACGTGGAGAAAACCCTTTCAGGAGAAAAACCCCACACTCCAAAAGTTGCCCAATATATTATTTAGAAATCACAAAGATTAAAATATACTTGCAGGGAAAACTTCTCACAAGAGTAGCACCAACCAAAGATCCTGAGGCAACGCGACCACTATCTGACTCTCAAAATACATCACAACACACATTCGTAATACAATGCCCTTATAAAATAGGGTTTCCTTCTATGGCAATCCAAGCAAATAAAATATTAGTCGTCAGATCTAAGACCTAATGATGAATGGTCTAGATTTGCAATAATAACATATAAATAATTTTTTCCTTTTGGGGGTGTTGCCCTTGGACCCCAACCGAGGGGATGATCCCCTCAAAACCCTTGTGGGGGAAGACCCCCCTGCACCCCCTCGTTGTCGTCAAATGAACAATACCTTATGTATCAACAGTAACTTATGTAATTGCAAGGTTGAGACACATTTTCTCAACGTAGAATAACCCAACCCAGAAGGAATCAGGAATCTTCAGAGTACAAAGTGGGAGACCCAAGTAAGAAGCTAGGAGAGAACCCAAATTACAATTAAGAATTCTTGCCAATTTCACCTGGAGGGTACCTAAAGTATTAAGACAAAACATAGTTCTTTTCGGAAGGTTGATATGTTGACTCGACGCCCTCTCATAGCCTTTAGTAATTTTTTTCAACACCTTGATTTCTCTAACCGAAGCTTCACCCATAACTATAGTATCATCAATAAATTGTTGATGCAAAAGAGGAGAACAAGAAGAAGATGCCTTAAGGCCTTTGAAAGCACCCTCTGCCACAACCTTCTAAATAGACCTATCCAGTGCTTCAACCATAATGATGAAGAGAAGCGGGGAAATAGGACCACCTTGTTTGATTCCCCTCAATCTACGAAAGAAAGGGAAAGGGGAACCATTGATCAGAATAGAGAAGTAGGGCATGAAGACCAATTGATCAATCAACTCCACAAATTTCTGACAGAAATCAAAATGTTGGAGGATCTTCTGGAGAAAATTCTAATTGACCCTATCATAAGCTTTCAGAAGATCCAACTTAAGGAAGAAACCACCATTCTTATTAACCAAGAGAGAGTGAGTTGCCTCATGCACATAAATGATAGTATCCAAAATCTAGCGTCTACGAACAAAACCACTCTGTTGGACATAAATGAGACAAGGAAGGACCACTTGAAGATGGGAATCCAAAACCTTCAACAAAAAAATTATAAGTGACACTGCAAAGGATGAAAGGCCTAAAATCACCAAAAGAGGTCGCACTAGGAACCTTGGGAATGAGAACCAAGAAAGTAGATTTAAGCTCACATAAGATCTTGCCACAACCAAAAAATTCCTTTGTAGCATTAATAACATCCTGAGCCACAATGTCCTAGAAGGCATGAAAGAAAAGAAAAGGAAAGGCATCCATTCCTGAGGCTTTATTCCCCTCAAAGGAGAACACAACTCTTTTGTATCTTGTTTGTTGATGACATGTTTATGTAATAATATTTTGATGTTCTCATGGTCTCATTATTATCTTAAAAAAGATAATCTAAGATATTTAAATGTTTTAAAGCTCTATTTGATGACTCTTTAAACTACCATATACCCTTAATTATCTAAATACAACACACTAAGGTGTAGTGACCCATTTCCCAACATCACATTCACCTAGTTAGACTATATTCAAATTATCCAATCAAAAGTGATCCATTTCTCTAATATTAGTATAGTAAGAGATGTAATATTTTTATAAACCATTTTAGTGATGAAGAGCACTTTTGGATTTAAGTATGTGAGCATTTTTATATCAAATTTTCAATTCATAATATATGATCCATCATCTAGATGAAGAGGATAGAATGGTCGATTGTAGATGGATCATGTAGGATGACTTGAAATGGGTCAAATTGTTTGCAATCTACCATTCTATCCTCTTCATCTTGGTTATGAATCATGGAGTATGATTTGTAATATTGATGCAAAAATTCTTACACAATTAAATCTAAAAGTGCTCTTTATCATTATGAAACAATGTGAAATTATCTATAACTATCATACATCACTCACCATAATCAAATAATTAGGAAAACTATTAGGTGTTGGAAGGCATATTTAAATTTTCTTGTATGAATTGAATGGTTTAACTCAATAATATTGCATACAAGCTCATTATATAAATTTCCACCTTTCTAAGCTCATAGTTGATAGTAACTAGTGCAAACTAGCTTTTACTAAATACAACTTTCCACCTTTCTAACCTAAAATATAGGGATCACCTCTTTGATAGCTTATGAAGGTATAGGAGAATCATCGTTGTGTCATTTTCCTTGGTAAGCTCTTACATTCATATGAAGTACTAGATCATTTAGGCCACTAATAACCAAATAAGAACATACGCATGACAATAAAAGTAGGGAAGGGTCACAAAGAGGAACAAACAACCTCAAACTATCTTTTCCTAATCTTTTATTACCACACCACCTCTCTTTATCCTTCTACAAATTAATTGTAGATCATGCATTCCCTCAAAAATGTATAAGGATCACAAATAGTAACAATATTTGAGCTCATTGTCTTATCATTTTTTAAGTTATGTTAAATATTATAAAACATGTATAGTTAGTAGTCAACAAATAAATCCAACAAAGCAATAATTGAAAGATAGACCTAATCCCAACCCACAAAAAGTTATAGGGCCTTTGAGGTTTTATTGTGTTCAACAATCACATTACAAAGCTGAAACATATAGGCAATTGAGAATTTATTGACCCCAACGGAAAATAACAAATGTATAAGAAAATATAGTTTTGGAAGGAAATGTAGGCATTTTCTCGACATGCCTTTATAGATTATTTGTAGATGCACCCAATGCTCGCTAGGAATTGTTCGAACAAATCTATACACATGTCAAGCTTATTGTATAGGGCAGTTTACATGTGTGTAATCTTTATGGAGATAGTTAGTTAGAATGCCAATATAGAATTTTTTTAAATGTACCCAATGCTCACTAAGAATTATTCAAGAAAACCTATACACCTATCAAGTATACTATACATAAAGGTCTACACATGCATAATCTCTATATAGTGTATACCAAGCTCTCTAGGATGAATATGCTATGCACCTCATACATTTGGAACTTTGAGCCACTTACTAAATGCCTTCAATAAATGCTATTTGAAAAATTCTTGCATCTTGTACATAGCTTAGGCCACCACCTAATACAAGTGTTATGGGTGACAATCTCTTTTTATTGAGTCAATTTAACATAGAAAAATCTCTTCACAATTGCAAAATGAAAATATTCTTTTAACTACACAAAATCTTAACAAACATTAGCTAAAATGTTGCCTTGTAATATCATATGATATTTATACTTCTTTTCAATGGTTATAATTATTGATTTTCTACTCATACAACTTTATTGACATACAAGGATACCAAAAGAGCAATATCTCCACCATTAAATAGTAAGTAGAAATAGTAATTTAATTGAAAAGATGAACCCTTTTTTTTGTCAACCAAGGGTAATCGATAGGTTAGCCCAACGACCCAGAGCTTAACTGTTTGACAAGGCGAATCCCCCCTATAATCCCTCGAGGTTGCAGATCGAACTCAAACATGCCTACGACTAGGTAAACTCAAGAAGAGAGAATCGATCTTTGAATTGAATAGATGAACTTACAAAAAAAACATACTTATAATAAACAATAGGCTTATAATAAATATTTAACACACTTGTTAAGAGTTATTTTATAGCCTTTTTTTTTAAATATATGTTGGTCACACCCTATGTTTATGTTGGCATTATATAATACTTTTTGATAATTTTATTTTATATTTTGATATGAAAGAATTGTCACTCGTCAAGACCTTATTGAATAGGCTTTACTAACATGATCCTTATAACCTCCAACCACGAATCAACCTTACACAACACAACAATTTTCTATCTCTCAACAAATTAACCATTCTAAATCACTATATATTTTATATTAAGCAGGGGATCTCACCCGCAGGGGGCTAGTCTTGCCCTAGCTCGCCCCCCGTACTCAAGGTATGGCTGCTGGACCACTTGACTAGGTCACAAGGATGGCAATACAATTATTTATTATAGTAGTTATCGTCCCAATAAAGTGCACCCTCATTTCCACACAGAAAAATAATTGTTCCATAAATCCAAGAGAATTCCCGAAGGAATATGAGAGAATATCTTAATCACCGCATTTGTACGTAAATCAATTACTTATCTTGTCAATTCTCAGATTGAGAAGTCGCACGTCCTTCCTCTGCCACGATATATATTTATTTATATATTTTGTGAACAGTGAGAGAATCTTTGAAAGTTACGAACGCTGTCGCGCACTAGAAACAATTCATTCGCTATTTGCTTTTCATAAAAAAGCAGACAAAGGACAAACTTTGCTTTTCTTTTCTTTTCACGCCTCCCCATTCTCACAGGCATGGCCGCCTTAATAATTTCTTATTACCCCTTTTCTCATTTAGTTTTTCTGCTCTCCTAAACCCAGCCAACTCGTAGGTGAACCGGTAAACCCAGCCAGCTCAGAACCGTGAGGTGTGAACCCATTTCCCCCTCTGACACTAACCGGTGAATTCATGAATGCTAGACTTAGTTCAGATCTGTGAGGGGTGAACCCATATCTTCCTTAATCCACTAGTGCCAGTGGGAGCCACCCCTGTTGCACTAACTGGTGAATTCATGAATGCTGGACCTAGCTGAGATTCATCAGGGGTGAACCCATTTCTTCTATAATCCACTAGTGCTGGTACATGCTATCCCTCTGGCACTAACTGGTGAATTCAAGAATGCTTAATGTATTGATGGGTTTAGTACTCTCATCCAATCAAATACTTATTTGGGTGCTCATCATTGAATAGTATATTGTGTCTGTGATTTAGTACAGAAAATAAAATTGATGTCAGATGTATCTTTTACTTCTTTTATACATACTGCACTCTCCTATCCAATCAACAGGTTATTTGGGTGCTCATGGTTGATTCAACAAGTCGATTCTATTATGTTTGTGACTTCATATAGATAATAAAATCAATGTCAGATGGATCTTTTAGTTCTTTTATACATATGAGCACTCCCTTATCCAATCACGCACTGATTTGGGTGCTCAAGATTGATTCAATAGATCAAATCTATTATGCCTGTGACTTAATACAAATAAAAAAATTGAAAGCATGACAGATTTTTTAGTTCTCTCACATATATTTTACATATTTTTCTACATTCACTTTATTCATCTATTTCTCACTTGTTTATGTCTCTACCTCTATTTAATTGTTTGCAAGTTGGATTTAATTGCATTCTATGACAAATTTGCAGTCATGGAGGTGATTCCAATCCTCTCACATATATTTTACATAATTATCTTACACATTTTTCTATTCATCTATTTCTCACTTATTTATGTCCCTGTCACTATTTAATTGTTTGCTAGTTAGATTTGATTTCATTCTATGACAATTTTGCAGTCATGGACGTGACTCCATATAAGTTGTAAAATTGCCCCTTCCTAATTTAAAAATTCTAAAATCAAATTTAATTCACTACCCTCCACTCTTCTGACCACATGGTGGGCACAATTTAATAATATAGACATTTAATACAATTAAAAAAGTGAGACATTTAATACAATTAAAAGCACTTGCATATTATTTAAATATTATTCAATTTGAGGGGATTAATCAAAAAGAAAATATTTGTGACATAAAATAATGACTCCATATAAGTTGTAAAATTGCCCCTTCCTAATTTAAAAATTCTAAAATCAAATTTAATTCACTACCCTCCACTCTTCTGACCACATGGTGGGCACAATTTAATAATATAGACATTTAATACAATTAAAAAAGTGAGACATTTAATACAATTAAAAGCACTTGCATATTATTTAAATATTATTCAATTCGAGGGGATTAATCAAAAAGAAAATATTTGTGACATAAAATACTTTAAAATATTTTAAATGCCATTAAGTCCCAAAACAATAAAATATCTGACATAATGACAATCTTTTAAGATATTTAAATACCACTAAGTTCCAAGACATAACAAAATCTTTGTCACATAATAACAATCTTTAAAAGTATTTAAATAACACTAAGTCCCAACACAACAAAAAATTTGTGACATAATAACAATCCTTCAAGATATTTTAAATTCCACCAAGTACCAAGACATTTAGGACAAGCATTACAAAAGATTGTATATCAGATAAACTAATAAAACAGAATAATACTTATTGTTAAGATGAGTTCAAGACTTCAGTATAGATCTGTGACCACAAATTCATCTCAAATCCACAAACTTGTCCTCTAATTAAATAGTGATTTTTTACACAAATTTTAGATAACTCAGACTCAAAAGATCTAATACCAAATAAATTTCAAATTTTTATATTTTTTGATTAAACTAAGTATCATCATCATCCTTTTTAATCAATTTTCAGAATACAAATACCAAATTACCATTCTCAACTACATTTCACTTACCCATATATTTAACCTAGTCTGATTGTGCTTATTTGTGCATTTATATATATATTTGCATAAGGAAACCTTACTTTCATTCACACTATTGTATATATTTGCAGATAAGTTCTAGGAAGAATCAAGAATTCAAAGATTTCAATTATGGCCGAAATTCCAACCAAAACATTGTCCATTGCCCTAGCTGTAATAAAAGGGCTTGGAAAAAAATGCTGCATTCAAAACTGGTAACAAAATCAGCAACTCTCCTCAATTAAAAGCTGCAGACAAGGGTATGTATATATGTTGAATCATTGGGCTCTACACTCACTTGGTGAAGGAAGAAATATAGCTGCTCTTCTCTGCTTGGTCACCCAACAGAAGTAGTCATCTTCTCTACATTGAAAAATTGCTTTTCACCACAAAAATAAAGCATTATAAAGCAAAACAGCAACGAAGAGTGAGTGGACTTGTGCAAGGAGAAGCTGTGGACTGCTGCTGCTGGTGGAATTGGAGAACGCTGGTGATGTTGTACCATTGACAAAAGTTCCATTTGCAGCAACTCTGTTCAAAGGAATTTGGGGACAATTGCAAAAACAAATCATTAGTTCAGCATTCCAACCCCTGTGTAACTGATACTCTAGCATTCCACCATTACAGAGAAACCCCTTAGTAACTGTTACTCATACACAAATTCTACAATCAAAGTTTCCATATATGGACATAAATTCTGGTCTGTACAGGAAAGAGTGTTTACCTTCCTGGAAAAATACACGATTCATGACCTGCAGAATATAAACCAGAAAGAATTCAATGAGCTTTCCCAGCTTAGCAACACTTTAGAAATCAAGGAGACAATAAGAGTAATTTTGAAACACCGATGCTAATCATGCTCAATAATACACCGCAGAATGGTAAAAACTTATATTGAAGACATCTACAATAATTTATTTTAATCATAATATGAACAACCTTGTTGAACTCCTAGATTATTGTCTGTAATTACCTGTAAATTGTGATGATTTATAGGAATTCAACTGTGTATTTTAAGTCAATCTTCATCAAGCCATTCATGAGTAATGGTTCATAAGAATCTATTTTTTATGAACCTTAAGGTTCAGAAGAATCTATCTCTCATGACCATTAATAGACTGCTACAATCTTTCATAGTTTGATGCATTGTAAAAACATTATCACTTACTTGAAAATATACTTGTAAGTTGTTAATTTTGATCTGGATCATGGAGCAGACCCAGGAAAATATACAATGGACAGATGTGTGAGAAGATAAGTAGAAAAGCAATTGGAGCGGGAGAGAGAGAAAGTTACTTGGATCCGTTGTAGTTATTGTAGCCATCCCTTTGAAGTCACAAGATCCAGATGCCGTTCCCATTTTGTGGTAGTAGGCATCAAATGCATAAGAAGCATGATCTTGAACGGTATCAGGTTCATAGCAGGGTTGATCCTGGTTAATAGCCGTGCAATCAGCTTGGCCTGGACCACATGCCCAATCCAATGCAGCTTGAAGAAGCTTGGAGTCCGCCCCATCCATTGCTATGCAGTAAGTCTGATTTGTGGTGTCATTAGCAAGCACCACACCCGAACCTGTTAGATGCAGAGTATAAACTGGGGACAAATTCTCAGGATTGAACAGTCCCCAGTTCTGCTCCGAGGTAGCACCGGGTTTCTCATCTTCATTGAGCAGTTCATAAATGTATGTGTTGATAGGGATGCCAGGATGCTTGGGAGTGCCAGTGTTGTTAAGGACATGGCGGACGAGATTGCTGTTATAAGTGTCAGCGTTGTCAACGGTGGCAGCCGGTTCATTGGGGTCCCCCTTGGAAGGCCATCCCGTCTCGCCCACCACCACGGGAATGTTGGTGAAGTTGAGGTCGGCCATTGCAAAGAAGGCGGAATCCACCATGGCATCGAAGACATTGGTGTAGTGAAGCATGGTGTTGGAGTCCACCGCCTCCTTGTTAGGGGGCAGGGGCCGGAACAGGGCATAGTCCAATCCCACCACTCCATTGCCTTCCATGTACACATAATATGGGTAAACGTTCAGCATCAAGTAGGACTCCGTCCGCCTCAGGAAATCCAGCATGGGGACTAACACCGATTTCCAGGTCGCATTGAAGAAGGCCTGAGAGGGCGGGAAGGAGTCCAGGATTATATCGGAGGCGAGGGGAGATGAGACCTTCACCTGCCCATCCAAATTGGCAGCCACCAGAGCAGAGTGAACAAACTTCATGGCCGACACCAAAACCAGGGCAGCATTCGGAAGAGTGCTCAGCACCTCACTGCCCACACAGATGCCTGTGATGTTGGTATCCGGAACATAGGCTGCCACATTCCTATTCACCCAATTGGCCGCCGTCGAGTTTGACTGCCCAATGCCCAACAACTGGTTATTGGGCACTGTTACCACCACCTCTATGCCCGTTCTCGCCAGTGCTGTCAACATTCCTCGATCAGCATCATACAGCCTTACATGCTTTATCTGTTGTGTTTTCAGCAGAGCCACCACCTGTGTTGCAGATGGCATGTCTCTCACCGCCGTCCCTATGTTAACACCCACAAATGCACCTGCCATGTCCCATTCCCATACCCTATTATTCTCAAGTTTTAAGTTTAACCACTCTGTGAAATCAATCTACTCAACATCTGAAACACCACAACAATTAGAAACATAAAATGCATACCTCCTAAGCTTCCAGCAATGGATGAGAAGACGATGGACAGTACCAGCAAGATTGCAGAGTGTAAGCAACGTATAGCCATGGCCACCATCACCGATCTTGCAAACCTCCTCTTTTACCACGATGTAGAGAGTTAAAAACTTAACATTCCAATCAAAATCTTATCTTATTCCACCGGAATGAGTCTCAGATGTATCCCATTGCCCGAGGTATCCCCTCCCAATCGTTGTCTGATTGCCGATGATCACGTGCTTTCTTGTCACACACTCTCTCCTCTCTCCTCTTTCCCCTTACACCTGAAGCCTCTGATATAACCGTTTGACGGCGCTTACCTGCAACAACCAGTTTTAAAGGTTGTGAAACCCGACGAGCGAGACAAAGAAACGTTCGCCTTAACCCATTTTCCATTACCAATTTCACAACGGTTATATTGTCTGTCTGGGGATTTTCTTACACGCTCGATGACAGCTAATATGTAAGATTTTGCTTCACACGGATTAAAAGAACGCCGTAGATTTGACTGTCAGTGTGGCCCCACCGTACCTTAAATCATCTTTTCCGACAAGAACAGGTATATATCTCCACATTCACTATTTGAATGTCTTTATCCCTTGTCTTGCTATCTCCATGTTCACATATCTTAGGTATTCACTATTATATTTGATCTCACTTCCTTTTGGTCTAGGTTAAGTCTATTGTTATGTTTTTTTATTTAAGGTATTCAATACATTCATCTGATATAATTAAGGATCAGAGAGTCACATGAACTATTTTTTAATCGGATTGATAGAGTAAAAATAATATAAATTTGTATGAGCATTGTTATATCCATTTTTGAATTTCAATTTCTTTTATTTTTTACTTTATGATAAATGCAATGATGAAATATGTGATTATAAAATTTTGAAAAATAAATGCAATGATGAAATATGTGATTATGAAAATTTGAAAGATAAATGCTATGATGAGTTTTATGTGATGAGATGCTATATGCATTTAAATGAATTACTGATGAATATGCAAAGATATGATTATGATGTATATGTTAACTGCTAACTACTTAGTTGTTTTGTAAGTGGAATTGCAGGACAGTTTTCTGACGCCCTCCAGAGGGAGAGGGAGAGTATCTGTTGAAAGAATGAAGAAGGAACCCTTTAATGTGTTGTGATGCCAACATTAATTGTTGACAGTTTCTTTAATCCAATGAACAAAATGGAGACACCTTAATCCGATATTTTGGTTTGCAATTGCTCGTGTAATAAAATCTGCTTATGAGGTTATAATATGTTATTCCTGACTACTATATGCATCTATGATCAAGATTTCAATGATTTTGGACAAACAGTTTGAAAGTTACAAGTAGTAGTAGTTGGGCATTCAATTTTGGCTTTATATAGTGTAAATGAGTATGTGTAATCTGGTCTGCGTTCCTTTGGTGATTGGAACCAATCTTTACAATTTTGGGAGATTACTTATAGGTGTCAGTACATCATATATTCTAGGTGGTGCATGTTTATATGATCAAATAGATCGTTGGTGTTGATTAGTTGGCTTATTTTGTGATTAGGTCTATTTCCTGGCCGACCTAATGCTTGATATATGTTGTGGAGATTAAATATGTACTGTGGATGTTAATGAGATCTATTTTAGGTCCATATCGACCTAAATTAAGTGTTACACGTTTGGTTTGAGCACGAAGATGTTTTTGATTCAAGTATGGAGCCGATAAGACAATTTTGAATTAATATAGGGCTACATCTAATTAGGCTGACCTAATTGATGTATGGGGATGTATTGGGTATAAATGTAAGACATTTTTGAGATTATATGAGACAAGTGATGTGAGATGAGATGGAATGTAGTGCGAACATGTGAATTTGTATGTGTGTGATCCGTATATCAACAAATATATTATGAGTATTGAGCGATTGTAAAGCAGGCAGTGTTTTGTATTCAGAGCTTCAAAAGGAACTGAATCCAACACAAGGAAGGTGCACCTTGTATCAGTTCACATCTTGGTTGTGTAGTCATTTTTGCTTTTTATCTATCTCTAGCTATGAGCCTTATTGGACAGTGTGTCCTGACAATGAGCCTCTATAATATCTTCTAACCAGTTATTATATATTGTGAGCTAATCTTCATCATGGTTTTTCCCTTTTAGAGTTTTCCACATAAAAATCCTAGTGTCCATGTGTCATGTGATCTTATGGTTGTTTCATGCTTTCATTCATTATTGCAGTTAGATATGTTTTGATAATTGGATGGATTATGATTAAATGGTTTAATGAAATACTAATTCACCCCCCTCTCAGTATTACGGATGTTCAACAATTGGTATCAAAGCTTGGTTCATTTTAAGAAGCCTAACAACTTGAGGAAGATCTTGGAGGTTGAACACATAGCTAATAGAAAGTATCCTATTCCTCCAGAAGAAATCTCTACAATTGAATACATCAAAGATGACTACATGATTAACATAGAAGAACTTAAAGCTACTCTTGAAGATCTTGACAGAGTTGAAGGTGAGAACAAAAATCTGAAGGAAAACCTAGAGGAAGCAATGAACGTGCCAAAAATTTGAGAGAACAAATCAAGGAATTCAGAGAAAGACATAGAGAAGTTGAAATGAATAGTTGAAGCAAGCAAATGAAGACATCACCAGATTGAAAATAGAAGTGGAAGAAAATAAAATAAATGAGGATTGTCTGAATACAATGGTACAAAGCAAGACTGATGAATGCACAAGACTTGAACAAGAAGTGGTAGCTCTGAGATCATATCTAGAAAAAGCAAGAGTTCATGAGAAAAATTCAAAACAAGTTCTACAATGCTTGATGAACTAATTGCATAACAGAAACCATCTAAAGATAAAGGTGGTTTGGGACTTGAGGAAGGAGAAATCTCAAAGGAAATTAGACCCCTAACAAGATTGACAATCAAAAGAAGACTCAATGCAATGGAAAATAGATTAGGAATCAAAGAAGCAATATTAGAAGACCCCCTATCAATGTAACCAAATGCTCAAATGTACTCATGGGGTGAAGCCACAATAGTGGTTTACAATTTGATGGAGGAAGGAAAAGCCCGGGAAAAATGGCCCCATGGAAAAAAGTGGTTTTAGGGGGTTGAATGAACCTACCACAAGTTCAGCCAAGACCCATAAAGGGGAGTTCAATAGGAACTAGGGTTTGAGCCAGGGCCCATCAATCTGAGGGCCCACATTTCTAAGCCCAAAACAAGGGGAAAATGCATATTGAGGGGGTTCGAATGAACCCTCGTTCGCTAGAACCCCTGGGGGTTCACTAGAACCCCTGGGTTCTAGCGAACCCCCCTTTTCCGTAATTTTTGACTTTCTTCACACAAAAAACCTAATTTTTTACGCTTTGACGCTCAGGTTGAGGATGAAAATGGGGGAATCTTCACAAACCCAATTGGTCAGTGGTCAGCGAAAGGCAAACTGCTCCAATGAATATAATTTGTATGTTTTGGTTTTATTATGTATTTTGTTTTTAGTTTAATTAAGCATAGGTTTTCGTTGAAAATGAAGGTCTCTATTCCATGGAAAAATAGCAAATTATCAAAAAAAAATTACAGAAAATATGGAGGTGCACCAGATATTTGGTAGCGGTCAACAAAAAATAATAGTTAGTTCGATATATACAAAAAGTTCACGTGTTATCACGGTCGGCTGTATGTATACGGATTGTCATTGGTTTGACTTGAGAAACTTGATTAAAGAAAAAATATTCAATAAAAAACTATCTAACCAAGTGCAGAAGCACTAGATGTCGAGTTAAAATTTAAATTAGAAAGAATTTAGAATTTTATCCAATATGGAAAAAAAAAGTTATCGTTATATGAGTCAATAGATGCTTTTAAAGAAATGTTGTTTTCAAGAAAAAACTAGTTTTTGTGGGAGATGGAAAAAGTGCAATTTGATTCGAAATTTGAAAAAATATTTTAGAATCTCTGGACAAAATGTGTTGAGACTCCTAGTTTGCATCATCTTACAGAATTTACTCTGCGGTTTAGCTGCTATAGGTGTCGAATGTAGAGATTTGATTAAAAATAAAATTTGATTAATCGGTATGGCCAAAATTTGCCAAAACCACTATTATGCGTCACCCTCATCTTTTAATGGTATTTGTTTTTTATGCAATAAATTTGGACATAAGGCTATAGAATGTAGAAGTAAAATGAATTAGAATATTGGATTTCCATAAAATTATTATTAGGTAAAATGCCTAGATTCAGAGTATCTAACATCAAATAAGGAAGTCATCTAATAATCATTGGATCAAAATCCATTTTCTGATCACCAAGATCCATGACAGCGAGGTGAGAGCATATGACAATTTAAGTCTAATTCCAATGATGAGGTTTAGAATACAATAACATAATTCACAACTTTTCCATAATCAAATATTAGTAGAATATCTAGATTCGAGTATCTAACTTCAAATAAGGAAATCATCTAATAATAATTGGATCAAACTTCAGTTTCTGATCACCAATATACATGACGCCAAGTTGAGAGCATACGACAAGGAACTAATTCCAATTTAAAATTTAATGATAAAATTGAAAGAATAAAATGTCATAGTTTACTCCTTTTATAATTTAACATTATGAGATATATCTAGATTTCAATTCAAAGATATAATGATAACAACATAATTCTTAATTTCTATTATTTTATAAAACCAACACATCCACTTTGTAGCGATATTTTAAAACTAAATTAAGAGATGAAAATAAACTCTTTCACTTATTCAGAGATGAGTGCCATCACTTATTCAGTGGAGTAAGTGATGATAAAAGAAGTAAATAACTCTTCCACTTACTCATGGTGAGTTGCATCCACTTATTCAATGGGATAAGTGATGATAAAAGAAGTAATAAATCTTCCACTTATTCAATTTGGTAAGTGTGAAATACCTCTTTTTCAATGGGGGTAAGAATGACCATGAAATTAATAATAAATTCTAATATGATCTAGTTATTTTGATGCTTTTAATAAAACTAAACCATTTCTAATTCAATGTCAACTTTTCAATTAAAAAATATGTTATTCACTTTGAATTAACTAATCACAACAATCTTCACTCTATACATCCATTAATGCCTATGTGAATTTTATAAAAATGAGAGATCTAAAATAGTGAAATACTTCAACTCTGTGCAATTGTTTAAATAACAAATAAAAGCAATTTATCTTTGGTTGTTCATATTAGGTTGGGCTTAACTGACACACTCTAAGCATTGACTGCTTAGGTGGCTAGGTCTCTATCTCTTTAATCTTGAGCTTTGCCAATGACCTTTCTCGTGTCCCTTTTTGCATTTGTCTTTTTTGTTTCTTGTTCACATCCTTTGTCGTTGTCTGTATTATGTTACTGTGAGAACTTTAAAATATGCAGAAAGGAAGCCACTTTGTTTGCAAAGTTTCATCGCAACTATGGAACGAGCATGCTTTGCAATATTTGTCATGGTGAAGCGAGCGGATCATCAGATATAGTTTTTTCTTTATCTGTTGTTCAAATAAGTTGGTTTCTTAATCCCACATGTGTCAAGTGGGAAAACACAATGGAGAAGGGAACTATAAAGTGTATTAAGCATTGTTCAAAATGTGCTACCCCATTCATACAATGTATGATCAACCATTAAAATATATCAAAACTAATAAAATTTTGTTATATTTAAATTTTTAAGTTTTTAATATTTAATTTTAATAATTATCGATAATTTAAATTATTAAAAAATAATTTTCCAATTTTAATTTTTGAAATAAATTTATTAATAATAAATTATTTATAATTAATACTTAGGGTCAATTAATTTTTTTAAATAAGAATAATAAAATAATGAACAAATTTACAAGAAATTAATAATAAATTATTTATTGAAAATCAATTTTAATTAAAAATATTAAATAATAATCAATAAGAAATTATTAGTTATTAATTATTTAAAATTAAAATTGATGATAAATTACAAACAATTTATAATTCGACTTTTTAAATTTTGACAACATGATTTATGGTTTTATTAGAAAAGAAATTGTTGGATTTTGACAAACTTGACATACACAAATGGCAATTTGATAATGATATCAATGTATCACAATTGAGTGTACATGTACATAAAAATATCTAAGACTTCAACATAACCATTTTGTACATATCCTATTAATTGTGTATTTCATGAAACCACATCTTGTTGAGGCATTTTATCTAGCAACTCCTATGCCATTGCATTAATCCACATTTTCATACATGTTTATCAATACATGCATAATTACGATATTTGACCCAAAAAAATGTTTTCTATTATTTTTTGATGGATCTCCATATCCAACTTTAAAGCTTTCATTTCATTAAACATGAGAACATTGGTAAATGTCATTGATTTTGGTTTTATGCCTTCTAATTTCACTTGCCTAAATATCGTAATAGGTTGTTATGTACCTAGTTTGTATTTTAATCTACAAGGTATCACATTTCATGAAATGTCATTTCAATTGAGGCATTCTATCAAATAGTTCTTGTGCCTTGTTAAGGCTCTGACATTTTGCATAGATGAGTTTGCATTTCATTGAAGGAATTGGCTCCACATTAACTGATTGCTTGTGATTGATTTCTTTTTTCTGTTTCATGTTTAATTTGTGATCTTTGTAATTGCACTTGCATTCTACCAAGCAATTCACTAGCATTGAAGCATTAATTTGGTTCACACAAATTACTACATACAACTCTTTGAACATTTTATTTGGAAACTCCTTGAAGCATCAAGTTAGTGAGTGTTAGAGACTAGTATTGAAGCATATATACTAGATATTATACCCATTAACATTCATTTTCATATTGTTAACATCTCTCCTAGGTATTCTCCTCTATCTTCCCTTAACTTTCATAGTTCCCAATGTCTACACATTCAACCCATTGACTAGCCTTGTTGATGAAACTAGACAAACGTAAAGCGATTGTTGTATTTGGGATCATGTATGTAGAATTAAGAGTGGTAGTAATAATTTACCTATAGTTGAATATGTGTGTGTGTGAGATTTGTAAAGTTAGTATCAACACAAACCTTAATGAAACAATTTATATTCAAAGATTCAAAGCAAACAAGTTATTCTAATTTGCAACAAACTAAATCTTTCCAAAACATCTCATTGTCCTCTATTCTTAATGATTCTTTTAACCCTTTGGCCCTCATATTTCTATGTGCATAAAGGCTATTAGAATGACACTTAAGAAACGAGATTGGTATTCAACATGCAAGCCAACTATAATACTTACCATGGGAAACTATATGCAAAACAGTGATGATGATGAATGATATGATGGAGTGGGGGATGATGTTTACATGATAAATGCACAAACGGTGGTGGATACTATGGTAGTGATCTATATGACTCTATGCATGATTCTACATATGCTCAAATGCAAACTTAAAATGAACTAATCTAAAATGCAACTATGAAGCAATATGTTAATCTAAGATTTAAATGCAAAGCAAAACATGATATAAAAACTAGCTATAAGACTCCCAAAATGCTCCAAGCTCCAATGATAAACCTTCATGGTAACTTTACTTCAAATGTGGATGCAAAATACAAGGCCCAAGGGTTGTATTTATAGCCTTTTCCAAGCATATAGTGAGGTGGCAATAATCAACAGTCCAAATTCAAATGAGAAGAATGGATGGTGAAGATGAATAGAATCAAGATGTTGTCCCCTTGACCAAAGAAAACATGCCATTTGGATGGGAGAATCTCTTGACCAATGGGCAACATGCCATTTGGATGGAAGATTCAAGTGTGAGAAGAGAAGACCATGTGCTTCCAAAATTGGTGGAAGTGTGGGAGGAATAAGTCATGTGCTCCAAAATTGGTGGAAGTGTGGGAGGAAATGAGCCATGTGCTTTTTGAAATGAGTTGAGGATAATTCTAATTAAAAATTAGAGTTATTTATTTTCATGTGACCTTGGTGAGGTGGCACAAAAAGTTGTAGAAATGTGCTCTAATTTCTAATTGGATTTAGTGAAGATTAATTAAATAAAAAAAGTTTAGGGAACCTTGTTTATTTAATTAATTTAGATGAATATGATTTGGATTTGGATAATTAGAGAAGGGTGAACAATATAAATAAATTGAGGATTTATTTATACGTAGTTGGAATGTTAATCAAATAGGTATTTAATTAATTAAAGGTGATGACCATTTTTAGGTGTATACATTTTTCCCCTCTTTGAAGTAATGTGTTTACACGTTGCTTCAAAGAAAAAATTTATACCGATGCTCATAAAATTTTTCGATGCCCTAGACGTTGATTTTCAGGTATTGACGGATATACGCCCCCTCGAGAGATAAATCGGTAAAATGTGGAATTTTTGATGTTTTGTCAAGGATTCAACGATTGTGTGATGATGTTGTAGTGATGTGATGATGATCCAACATTAAACCATTGATGCTTTGATGTTAGATACAATTTATATCTCAAAATTTGATTCTACACTCTCTCCTTGAACAATTTTGATTAATTAAACCCCATTTTTTATAATAAATCCCACCATAATTCCCTCCATTGTCCTTTAAAAGGGTAAAAAGTGGGAAAAGTGAATTCATTTGCACATTGTGAGTTTGGATAATTTGGAGAGTGGAGAGCTAGAGGAGGATGGAGATCCCTTCTCACAAGCATTGTTTTGAGCGCCTTAGTCGCCACAGTCACCCTGTTGTAGCTGGACCTACGATACGCATTATGAGAAACCTCCTTTAGTCATTTTACCGCCTTTTTATCAATGTTTTGAACTTGGTAGATAGGTGTTGTAGGCCATTTAAAGTCATTTTTGCACTTTTGGGGGTTATTTTTGTTGTTTTCATGTCATTTTTGTGAGTTTCTGGGAGTTTTGGCGCCTCTTGTTTCTATTCTAGCACCTTTTGCTTGTGTTTTGGCACTTTTTTTCTTTTGTTGTGGTGCCTTTTGCTTCTATTTTGGCACCTTTGGGGTCCTAAATGATTCCTTTTGCAAGCTTAACTCATGTTTTGATCCTTTTGACCTTGAAATGACGCCTTTGGGGTCCCAAATGGTGCCTTCTTCTCATTCTGTGGCACCTTTGGGGTCCCAAATGGTGCCTTTTGCAAGCTTAGGGGTTTTTCCCTTGTTTGATTCCTAATGATTTTCCCTATTTTTTTTCCTGTCTAACGGTGTTTGATTGATTAAAGTCCTCTCGGTTATGTCAAATGTTGCATTGTTGATGTTTGTTGAGGCTTGTATAATGTTCATGAATCATGTTAGTCGTTGCATTGTTCCATTCAGTGATGTGTTTGATTCATCTCAGTCTGATTGTGTGATGTTCATTTCTTGATTTACGATATAGTTGATGTTTTGATCTCATGATAGGTGAGAGTCAAATGATAGGATAACTTGATGATGTTTCAACCTCATGATAGGTGAGGATCGATGATAGGACTGATGATGCATCGACCTAATGATAGGATTGATGATGTATTGACCTCATGATAGGTGGGGATCAATGGTAGGACTGATGTTTGATCAACCTCATGATAGGCGAGGATCGATGATAATACTGATGCTTGATCGACCTCATGATAGGTGAGGATCGATGATAGGATTGATGATGTATTGACCTCATGATAGGTGAGGATTGATGATAGGATTCATTGATTTATCGACCTCATGATAGGTGAGGGTCGATGGTAGGATTCACTGATGTATCAACCTCATGATAGGTGAGGATCGATGGTAGGATTGATGATGTTTTGACCTCATGATAGGTGAGGATTGATGGTAGATGCACTGATAATTGTCTTGATTGATTGATTTGATGCTCTCGATTGATCCTGATTTGATTGACTGATGATCTTGATTGAACATGATTTGTTTGATTGATGATCTTGATTGAACACTTTGTTAGGGATAAATTTGATAGATTGATTGATGTAATGCTGATTTGTTTTCCATAATATGATTAGGAGGACTTTGATGTGCTCCAGTCTTGGGAGCATTTCCCGAAGACATGGGAGATGGTTCGTTAGTTGATTCAGGTGGATTTGGATATTATCGCTTGTTGTGGGTTGATGTCCTTGATAGATATGCCCCAATATAGGATTAATTGGGGTTTGTTGACTGCGCTAGCAAAGAGGTGGCATAGTGACCACAATACCTTTCATCTGGAGACTGGGGAGATGACAGTTACTCTAGAGGATGTTTATCGTATCATGCGAATTTCAGTGATGGGCGAGATAGTTGTGTATGACAAAGTAGAGCAGGGTGGGACCAATGCCTTATGTAGGGTTTTTCGAGATGATCATGTTTCAGGCCATTAGGTCCCCTAGTAGGAGATGGTCAGGAGATATGATCCTTTGTTGTGTGTTCTTTTTGGGTTTGTTGGTGGATTGCTTTGTCCTGACCATAGGTCAAAGGGATTTTTAGTGGGTTGGGACCGAGTATTGGAGTGTATGACATTGCAGGGGACCAGATATGCATGGGGTTTGTGTATGTTATCCCATCTATATCATGATTTGCACCAGGTTGTGTATTATGGGGCGATGAGCCTCTCTTCCTGAATTACACTATTGCAGACATGGGCATGGGAGCATATAGCGATCACTCGACCATTGGGAGATAGACAACGGCCAGCAAGTAGACCCTATGTGTTCAACTATAGTGGTCCATGTGTCCAACATAAGCTGGGAAAATTAGCTTATTGGAGACATGCCCTAGATGATCTAAAGACCGTGACATGGCGCTTGTACTTGGATTGTGAGATGTGGCCAGAGGATCAGGTGGAGATGCCATACATGTTGTTATCGTGATACTTGATTGGACGGACACGTTCTATGCTTGAGAGATATTTGTATTTGTGGGTTTGTCGGAAATTTGGACGAGTTCAGGCGATGCCCCAGGGGGTTTTCCATTATGCACGACAATGATAGGATGTGATAGAGTGGGGCCCTTGCATATCTTATGATGCTGCTTGTACCGAGTATTATACATTGGTGCCATGTGTGTGGGATTATGTTCCATAGGTGACAGATGCAGGGATGATAGAGGATTATTTTGAGTATTTCTACACACATCCTTTTATGAGGTTAGCTAGTCTTGATGAGCCAATTTTGCCAGTTGATGATGATGACAGGGCACCGAGACAGAGGAGGGATGGAGAGGAGGAGAAGAGTGATATTGGTGATGGATGGGATGACGAGGGTGCTGAGGGTGGTGGTGGGGGTGGTGACGATGATGATGGTGGTGGTCCAAGTGCAGTTGGCAGACCCTTTCTAGATTTTGCAATTCCTAGATGCAGGAGGAGTATTACCGTACCTCAG
>VDFB02038950.1:0-14258 GCA_007258455.2 Sequoia sempervirens
CTTTATTATTTTTTAAGTTTGTGTTTAGTAGAAACTAGGAGAATCTAGGAGATAAAAGACAAGCACAAATGAACAATATGTAATATTGTATTTAGAAGACCCAAATTACATTGAATACAAAACCTTGCATATATAGGCAAGGAAGCTGCAATCAACCTATTGTTGAGAAAAATGTGTCTCAAACTTATTGGTTAAGGCTCTCTAAAATCAGGAAAACACTTAGAAGTTTAGTAGTTTCAGAGTTTGAGCTTTGAGCTTGTCACTTACCAAATGCATGGTAAAAGCCTTCAAAGTTTTGCAAGTAATCAAGCATCGGCCTTCGAGCTTATCGCTTATAGAATGCAGTTGCAAAAGTATTAGAAAAGTTGAAGAGTGTCGACAATTAGACTTTAGAGTTCCATCATATGCTTTACTAGTGTAGTTTGCGGTATCGAGTATTAAGAAACCTCGAGTCCTGACCTACAAAAGGACTTTATTCTTAGGTATTTACCGTAGTACCACAGGGTGTAGCTAAGAGGGGTGTGGGCTGGAAGTGTTACCTACCATCTCGTGATGATCATCATTAGCCTGTGTGGGTGTGTGGGGCCATACTACCACCTCGCAACAGTCCATGAAATGGATGGCGGTAGGGTGGGGATTCTCCCACCACCCCATGTTGATCTAAGAGACAACTTGTAGTAGTGTGGGGAAAAGTTAGTAACTCACTATCCCACAAGGGTCAATCTAAGTGGTTGAGGTGTTGTGGTGGTCAAAATGAATGTTAGAAGCAAACTATAGTCTTGTGGCTAGTCAACAAAGGCTTTGAAGTATTGCGGTTAAGACTGGGAATGATGGGTGGGGATTCTCCTGCCACCCAAAGTCAAGCTAAGAGACAACTTGTAGTAGTGTGTGAAAAAGTTAGTAACTCACTATCCCACAAAGGTCAGTCTAAGTGGTTGTGGTGTTGCGGTGGTTGGACCGAATGGTAGAAGCAAACTGCAGTCCTCTGGCTAGTCAACAAAGGCTTTGCAGTATTGCGGTTAAGACTGGGAAGGATAGGTAAAGACGATTAAACTGTTTGTGACCGTTCGTCTGTTATGGAAGTTGGAATGTCAATTTTCCTAAAACATTTGTGAAGTATGTATCGAATGATGCAACACATTGGATTGATAGTGTGGGTCGAAGAAGATCAGAGTGAATGTAATGTAATGCTACCAATTTCATTCTAGAAAAGCACCTGAAAGAGCATAGCTCTGTACTTGTATGTAATTTATGTTTTACTATAATACAAGAGATCTTTGCTTTGATGTGTGGGTTTTTTCCTAAAAGGGTTTTCCCACGTGAATTCCTATATTGATGTTTTATTGTCTATTCATGTGTTTAATATGTGCATCTTAGATGAATTGTAATTTGCAAAGTTTTAAATGCTTTATTTGCTTCTCTCCTGAAGATTTGTATTAGGAAGGCATTTTCCACACTCTTCTTTCCTTACAGCTGGTATCAGAGCTTGGCCAACTTTGTTGTCCCTGTGGCTAAGATGGATTTTTTTTGCTAATCTTATTCAGTGGGATTTTTGCAGATAAATCTAATTTATAACTTATTATAGATTTAAGATGGTGAGCACATCCAAAAGAATAGAGATTAAGAAGTTCAACGATGACGATTTTGAGTTGTGGAAACTAAAAATGGAATATTTTCACGTAGATCGAGAGTTATGGGATGTAGTATCCTCTAACAAACCATCATCAACCTTGCAAGATGACTAGGATGCAATAGAACAAAAAGCTAAGGGTCTGATCAGATTGTGCTTAACCGATTCACTTCTCTTGAACATCCATGAAGAGAAGACAATGAGACTTTTATGGAAGAATATTGGTGACATTTATCAGGGGAAATCTGGTAAATAAGTTATTTCTAAGGAAAAAGCTGTATTATTTGAAGATGGAGGAAGGAGCATCTATTGTAGATCATTTGAATGCGTTTAACATGATTATTGCTCAGTTGGGGTCTGTTGGTGTGAAGATAGATGACAAGGATCATTGCTTTCTCTTGTTATGTTATTTTCCTAACACATGGGATCACTTGGTAATGGTTATTGGGAGTACAACAACCACTTTCAAGATGGAAGATGTGGTTGCTTTGTTGTTGTCAGATGAAATGCGACGCAAGTCTTTTGAGATGGCCAAGGAGGCCCTTGCTATTCAAGGAAGATGAAAGGAGAGATTCAAGAAGGAGAAAAAATCTAAATCCAAGTTAGAGGGGAGATCAAAGTCTCCTAGTAAAAATTCCAAGGTGAAATGTTGGAACTATGGGTAGACTAGACACATCCAGAAAGATTGTAAAGAAGAGAAGAAGAAAAATAAAAATAAAAATTCTTTTGATTGTGAATCTTGTTAGGATGATTCAGATGCATTCATAGCATCCTTGGCACCTCATGCATCAAAAGATGTGCGGTTAATTGACTCAGGTGCATCTTTTCACATGACCTCACATAGGGGTTGGTCTTCAAAATATAAAGAGTATGCTGGTGGAAGGGTGTATTTGGGTCATGATTCTCACCTAAAGATTGTTGGTCATGGAAGAGTCAAAATTCAATTTCCTAATGGAAGAATAAAGGGAATTGATGATGTGATGCATATACTAGGTCTGGCTTGAAATTTATTTTCTATAAGTAAGCTTAATGATGCTAGTGTGCAAGTCTCTTTCTCAAATCATGTTTGTAGAATGACTAGAGACTATATGGTGTTGTCTACTTGGGTACACGAATTGTCACTATGTATAAGCTAGATGCATGTGCAGTACAATGTAATAGCGCTTCTACAAAATCAAGTAATCTGATCATGTAGAGAAATGAGGTGTTGTTCCTAAGGGAAAAAAATCTTTGGAGATAAAGCTCCCAATAGAGAAAACAATGGTGTGGCATCAGAGGCTCAACCAGATTGGTGAAACAGGCTTAAAATCCTTGAAAAATAAAATACTGGTTGAAGGGATTGATGATTGTAATCTTGAGTTTGATTTTTACGAAAATTGCATATATGAAAAGAAACGTTGTGTTTCATTTTATTCTAGTCCTAGGTGAACCCACAAAAGTGGTTTACAATTGGAGTGAGGAAGGAAATTTTTTTAAAAATGACCCCATTCCAAAAAAATTCATTTTTGAGGTTCAAGTGAACTAATAGGTTCGAACAAGCCAAAATAGGGTTCACTAGAACCTAGGTTTGAGCGAACCCATTCAATGCAAGTTCCCACCATCCCGCCAAAAAACAAAATGAAAACCTCTTTTTGAAAGGGGGTTTGAATGAACCCTGGTTTGCTCAAACCCTAGGGGAATCACTCGAACCCCCCTGGATCGAGCGAACCCTCCTTTTCCCACCTTTCTGCTCTCTGGCACCAAAAAAATTAGAATTTTTTCCCTTCAAAACTTGAGTTGAGGATGAAAATGGAGACTTCACAAACCCAATTGGAATTAGGTAGGGGGGTTTGAGCGAACCCCCTTTTCCCACCTTTCTGCTCTTTAGCACCAAAATTAAATTTTTTCCTTCAGTTCTAGTTACATGAAATGGAGCAGACTTTCACAAAACCCAACCTGAATTATAGTCCCTCAAACGAAGCTATCCACTATAATTTTAATATGTTTTGGTTTTATTATGTATTTTTTTTAGTTTTATTAAACATAGGTTTTTCAACGAAAATCAAGCCTTGTTTTGGCAATATGAAAAATAATGATTATCAATTTTATTTTTTTAAATATGAGCAAGTAATTCGCATATCAGTTCTCGATCCAACAAAGTTAAAATTGAATTTTGGATGTACATACAAAAGTTACACGCTATATACTTACGCTGAATTGTAACGGGCTTGAATGTCCTGATTGTTAAAATATTCAATAAAAATTATCTAACCACCGCCATTCGTGATATTGCAGCTACAAATCTAAATTCAAATACCAATTTTATCCTTCAATGGTTATGCATTATACGTGAGCCACAATTCTTAATAACGTTGTTTTCCTCGAAAACTGGGCTGGAGTGAGAGATGGAAAGTTAAGCGTAATCTGATTCCAAAAGATTTGAAAAAAATATATTTAGAATCTACAGACAAAATTTCACAAATCAGTAGTTCGCATCATCTTCAAATTCCCCACGGTTTAGCCACTATAGGTGCCCAAAAGTGAAGATTTAGTTAGAAAAAATTATTTAAGTGTCTAGTTTGGCCAAAAATTGTAAACTAGTATTATGGGATCACCCTCCTCATAAATCTTTTGGTCTTTTGGATTATAATCATGTTGATGTGTTTGGTCTTGTTAATGTTCTTTAGTTAGTGAAATCTATGTATTTCTTTTCGTTCATAGATGATTATTCAAGGACATTTGTTTATTTTCTTAGAAGTAAAACTAAAAGTTTCAATTCATTTAAGGAATATAAAACCTTGGTTGAAAATCAGACTGGTAAAAATATTAAGTGTTTGAGGATGGATAATGGTGGTGAGTTTTGTTCAGTATATTTCAATAAGCTTTTCAAGGACCACATAATTAAAAGGCATAATAAAACTCCTTACACTCCACAACAAAATGGAGTTACAAAAGTGATTAACAGAACGTTGATGGAGAGGGTGATAAATATTTTGAGTAGTGCTGGTTTGGAACAAAAGTTCTGGGTTGAGGTTGTGGCTACAATATGTTATCTGATTAACATATCTCCCACTTTGTCACTTGTGGACAAGACACTTATGGAAACATGGACTGGTAAGAAGCCCTCGTTGAGACACATTAGAGTCTTTGGCTATGAGGCATATGCATATGTGCCTAGTGAAAAAAGATCTAAATTGGAAAACAAGGCTATAAAGTGTATCTTCATCAGTTATGCAATTTGTGTGAAAGGGTACAAGCTTTGGAACCCATTTACATAGAAGGTGTTGTATAGCAGAAGTGTGATCTTTTGTGAGATGAAACCTTCTATAGTTGATCTATATTCAGAGATGGAATAATAAAGAAAGGAGGTAGTTGAAATTCCTCTTACTTGAGTTAAGGATGAACTACGTAATCCTAGTGAACCTATCAATTAGTAGAGCTCAAGCAGCTTTGAAAGTTTTGAACAAGATGAAGAACCTCACCCTCAGCTTGTGAGGAGGTCTACGCATGGGAAGTGGCAACTTGAAAGGTTTGGATATTCTATGTTAGATTCCAGTTGTGCCTATGCTTTGATTGCTAACACTGATGAGCCTAGGATTGTTAGAGAGGCTATGGGTATGTCTAATTCAAATTCCTATTTAGAAGCCATGAATGAAGAAATAACATCATTGAAGAAGAATGGTATGTGATATCTAGTACCTTTTCCTGAAGGACGAAAGCCTGTTAGATGTAAATGGGTGTTCAAAAAGAAGATTGGTTTGGATGGAAGTGTTGAAAAAAATAAAGCAAGGTTGGTCACGAAAGGATATTCATAGGTGGAGGGAATTTATTATGGAGAAATATTTTCTCTTATAGCTAAGCTGGCATCTATCAAATTTATGTTGTCACTTGCAACTGCATATGACTTAAAAATCAAGCAGATGGATGTGAAGACAACATTTCTTCATGGTGATTTGAAGGAAGAGATTTGCATGTCCCATCTAGAGCACTTCATTGAAATAGGTAAGGAAAACCTTGTTTGCAAATTAAAGAAATCTTTGTATGGTTTGAACCAGTCACCTAGAATGTGGTACCAAAAGTTTGATACCTATGTATTGTCTTTGAGGTTTGCATCAATATCAAAGTTTGATTATTGTGTTTACTTTCAATCTAAAAATGGTCGTCTTCTTATTATTGCCTTGTATGTGGATGATATGTTGTTCATTGGGAATAGTAAGGGTATGATTTCTGAAATAAAATCTTAGTTGTCAGCACAGTTTAAAATGAAGGATCTAGGTTCAACTAGGTATATTTTGGGGATGAAAATCAGAAGGGATAGGGGAAATAAAAAACTTTGGCTTAGCTAGAGCAAGTATATAAATTATGTCCTAAAAAGGTTTAATATGAGAAATTGCAAGTAGTTAGTTGTTCTAGTGTTGCAAGGAATGAAAATTTATGTTGAAGATTGCCCAAAATCTCCCAATGAGATAGAGAACATGACCAGGGTTCCTTATGCAAGTGCAGTTGGCAGTTTAATGTATGTAATTGTCTGTACCAGGCCAGATATTTCCCAAGCAGTGGGAGTGCTTAGTCAGTTTATGGATAATCTAGGAAGGCTGCATTTGGACGTTGTGAAGAGAGATTTTAGGTATTTGAAGGGTACTTCTGAGTACACCTTATGTTATCATGGTTACTCTACTGGATCTCAGAGTTCAGTTAACATTTGTGGATATATGGATTTTGATTTGGCAGGGGACATTCGCAGTAGAAGATTCACCAGTGGATGTGTATTCACGTTGTTTGGTGGTGCAGTTAGCTGGATGAGAAAGCGACATGTTATAGTCACTTTATCCACTACTGAGGCTGAGTACATGGAAACAACTCATGCCTGCAAGGAAGCCATTTGGCTTAGAAGACTATGCTCAAATGTTGGTTTTAATGCAGGGAAGATTACAATTTGTTGTGATAGCTAGAGTGCCATATGTTTAGTGAAGAATCACACTTTCCATGTCAGAACAAAACATATTGATGTGTAGTACCACTTTGTCCATGATATCATGGAGGATGGATAGGTTAGTTTGGAAAATTTGATACTCTGGTGAATTTTGTTGATGCATTGACGAAGTTTGTGAGCATGCACAAGTCCAAATGGCATGCTAGTTCCATGGGCCTTGAGGCCTAATGTGATATAGTGACTTCAAGTGTTGATTGGGAGCTATTAAGTTCTTCGTCAAGTTCGAGAATGTTGAGAAAAAGGTGTCGCAAACTTACTAGTTAAGGCTTTCTGAAATCAGGATAACACTTACAAGTTTTGTAGTTTCAGGGTTTGGGCTTCAGGCTCGTTGCTTACCAAATGCATGGTAAAATCCTTAGGATTTTTGTAGGTAATTGTGTATCAGCCTTCAGGCTTATCACTTACTAAATGTAGTTGAAAAAGTATTATAAAAGTTGAAGAGTGTTGGAAATCGGACTTCAAAATTTTGTCATATTCTTTACTAGTGTAGTCTTCGATATCCAATATTGAGAAACCTTGAGTCCTGACCCATGAAAGGACTTCATTCTCAGTCTTTATCACAGTACCATAGGGTGCAGGTAAGAGGGGTGTGGGTTGGTGGTGCTACCTACCATCTCGCGATGGTCTTTGTCAACCTATGCAGGTGTGTGGGGCCATATCTCCACCCCACAACAGTCCATGAAATGGCTAGCAATAGGGCATGGATTCTCCCACTGCCCCATGTCAATCTAAAAGATAACTTGTAGAAGTGCAAGGAAAAGTTAGTAACCCACTATCTCACAAAGATCATTCTAAGTGGTTGTAGTGTTGCGGTGGTTAGACAAAATGGTAGAAACGAACCGCAATCCTGCAACTAGTCAACAAAGGCTTTGTGGTATTGTGGTTAAGCCTGAGAATGATGGGTAAAGATGATTATGCTATTTGTGATTGTTCATCTATTATGGAAGTTGGAATGTCCATTTTTATGAAACGTTTGTGAAGTATGTATCGAATGTTATAGTTGTAATGCCTAAAAATTTTACACTAAAAAAATAGTTAAGGGAAAAACACAAATTTCAAAATTTTAATTACAACACATGCCTAACTTGCAAAATTTCATTTCCAAGGCACACAATCAAGCCACAAGCTATGCCTATACATTGTATCAATATTAACATATAAGAAAGAGCTTACACATTCCTAGTACTTAACACAAATCAAAATGCTCTCAAATGAGATCATAACCGTATCTATTGCATGAACAAACTTAACTAAGGAATGCTTTACCAATTCCCAAAACTATGACTTGACTTAACCATTCTATATGTGACTGTCTGAGAGCTTGATTTTAGGCTTCATTAAGGGTTACCAAACCAAATCCTTCTCTTGAGTGATACTTCCACTCCCTTTTAGAGGTGTGAACATGTACCTGCATCCAACTTAGCACATAGTAATAGTAGTTAGACGTTCACATGAAATCCACATGCATCATAAATAATTTTCATTATAAAATATTTGCATCAACAAAGCATTTGAGTATTCGCATTATAATGCATATTATTTTATTTCATCAATATAAACATAATTACTCCTTCAAAGCAATAACATATTAATACCTATTTCAGTATCTCTTTCATATATCAAATATATCAAAATATTGATTTACATTCATCATTATATTTACTTGTGAAGGTAAAAGTAACTTAGTAACAAAGAGATGGGGTTTAACAGACTTCCCCCCTTATGAATCATTGTCCCTAATGATTTAAAATACTTTTAATGCATTATCATGAATTTTCAAATTAGGATTTTACTTTCCTTTTTCCAAATTAGACAGGAAATAAGTATATTCCCATTTAACCTTCCATCATAACACAAGCCATATAATATTGTCATTCCCAGACCTTTCACCAAGTGATTGTGCTAACATATGAGAAGAACTTGTGTGCTTCACACATACTTTCTCTCTCAAAGATTTTATTCACTATATCATATTTCCTCATATGTACATCATAAGTACAATAGTATATGTATCCTACATGGAACCTATACCATAGTGACTAGAAAACACATTCTCGTTGGCTAATGAAATTATCCTTAGAGTAACCCATTTAGATAAGGATTTCCGGTGCATTGTACACTACATCTTGGGTCCCATCCTTTCTTTTGGTATCTATGCCATTGGACAACATGGAAGTCGAGATCCTCCATCACTGAAAAAGCTGTTGGAGTATGGATAAACACTAAGGGGGGGGGTGAATCAGTGTCTGATAGAGAAACCTAAAGTTTAAACCTTTTAAATTTTGACAAAGACTTTTAGTTCAGATATCCTTCCTATTTATAATAGAGAAAGGTTATTGCTTTGAGAGCATTCATGAAAAGAGGTAAACAAAGATATGACAACATTAACTCAGTTCATTTAGACAACTTATGCCAATATAATTTGTGTGAAATATCTTGCACTTTGCAAAAGATGTGACTAACATTGTTTAATGATCAGAGCATGATGAAAAGACAGGTACAACTCATAAAATAGTGTACATGAAGACCAACATCATTAAATCCCTTTAAGACCACCAAATTTCAATGCAACTTTAAGAGACATTACAGCAGTTGTGCAACTGAATGAAACATGATAAGCATTGAAACAACATAGTGCTTTAGTACACTGTGATAGATTGAAACAAAACAATCTTGAGCTATGAATCAATGAAAGAACATGTGAAGTGATGGACTAAATGCTTTTCACCACAACATGCAAAACATGAGCTTTTAAACTAGTTTGTAACATATGACTGTGAAAATACTTGTAACATCAGAATACATTAACATTGCAGAAATAAGAATTGATAATAGACATTAATGCATCTGATAACTTATGAAAATCAGATAGACATGAAAAAAAATCACACCAACACTCATCACATAACACATTATGTGTCTTGAGTGGAAAAACCTCTTGGGGAATAAAAACCACTCAAAAAACTTTCTCTTTATTCACTTAGAGCACCAACTCTACAAAGTTCAGCAACACCAACTCCACAAAGATCAAAAGCACCAACATCATAAGATACAGGAGCACCAACTTCTTTACAATGCAACATAATTACAATATTCTATCAGAACCCTAGAAGTGCAATATGCAATCCTACAATTTCAATAGAAGAATGTGCAAATTTTCAATAAGCACATTGAAGAATGTTATATGAGAAAGACAACATCTTCCATAAATCCTTGATAATCTAAGTATCAATATAAATAATTCCAATGCAATACAACTTATGTACAGTATCTTTGAAACATCATATTCCTCTTTCAAATAACCCAAGAAATGCCATAAATCCATCTCTTAAAGACACTACAAAATAACCTCTGAAAGCAGTTTGTGTAACTGTAAACTCACTCAGGTTAGCACATTAACTTCGAAGTTAAATTTCTTACAACCTGAGAATCATCTAGAAACCCTAAAGTGTTTTAATCATAATTACCAAAGATTAAGTCCTTATCAATAGTATTTCAAAACCAAAGTTTACTAAAATAATAGTACATATTTAATCAAAACCATTCTTAATAACTTCCCTTAACACAATGTCTTATATGCCATAAGCAACAATTTTTTTTTGTTCATTACCTGATTCTAGTGAAAGAAAAATTGAAAGTATGCCTTAAAAATCTAATAACTATGTAGCTGAAACTTCCACTGTCATTCCCTTGTCCAAACACCCACATTCATTTAAACTCATGTTATTCCATACACCTGACCATTCTCATCCTAGCTCATATAGTGAGCTTATTTTACTATCTATAGAACTTGACTGAGAAGATTTTACTAGAAATATGCATTCACAAAATACCCATGGTGGCAGTTAGGGTTCTAGAATTTTGCACATTGAAATACAAAAATGACTTTGTCCTATTTTTTCCTTTCCTTCAAGTCTTTCGAAGACTTTATCAAAAGTAATAATGCTTTGAAGTCTGGTATAACAAAAACACTATAATGCACATGATTGAACAAAACATCATAATGCTTTTGAGTATGATGACAAAGTCTTCTACCACGAATGCCAACATACATTATTATTTCACAAAGACTATCGATGCCAAATCATAATCAATCATACACTGTCAATGCCAAATCAACAAGCATATGTCACAATAGTCGAAATCAAACAAAGTCATAATCCCTTGCTCTTGTAAACTTTATTTCCAAAACAAGAATGTTTATGATGCCAATATCACATGACCACAATGTGACTTTATTCGAACCACAAAGTGACTTTATCCATGTTACATATAAAATGAAAATTATCAAATAATAATTTAAAAAAAACAAGCTGCCCAAATTCATGTGACTTTTTATGCTTTATGACACCATGAATCAAGTATTATCTCACTTATGTATCAAATATGTCTTGAAGACCCCCTTAAGAAATAATCAATGAAGAGAGTATATACAAGTGGCTTAAACTTGTAATCTACATTCTTATGCAAACTTCTTGTAAACTTGTATGTTTTGTGCAAACATAAGATGTGCTAGTCATATATCATTTGATCTGTCAGCCCAAGTGAAAAAATGCACAAATGTATAAACAAATGTATAACTCAAAAATGAATTTTCTAGTATATATGTTAGCTAAGATAAGTATGTCATTGTGCATAGTGCCTAAGATAACTGTTCAATAAGAAAATGGCATCATGTATACCATGTCAAACATCAACAACCATATACCTAATCTATGATTCAAAATCATGAAAAGAATAAACCTGATTTGTAGCACCATGTCAAAATGATAAATACTGTCAACATCAATATGCATCATGTAACAACCAGAAACTGGAACTGCATGTGTGTGAAAGCCAAAATCTGAGACATGTAACCAATTTTGTCATCAAGGACAAACTACAAACATAATAAACAACTAAAAGCTAACAAAACCATCTACCTTAAGCATAATTATACTACTTCAAAATTTTAAGCTTGTATCAACAAGTTTTCCTTGATCCTTTGATTTACTATTTCATTTGACAACCTTTCTGACTAGGATTGGCCCTATTTCTTAGCTTATGTCAGCTTTATAGAGGTTCAATAATTCTTCCTATATAACGGACCTAACCTTAATGATTGAAGTTTATCGTAATATAAGTGGTGTACCAATCCACCAAGATTTGGTTTATCCCATTTTCCTAACTGGCTAACTTAAAGTAATAATTTGAACATCATTCAATTGAATTTTCATAAGATGATCATGGTTTTTCACAAAACCTTATAATTACTTTCTTATCCTCCTCTGAGATAACCTTCTCAAGAACATTAAGCAATTTCTCCACACCATATTGGTTACCTTGGTGAGTCTATCCACCTTAACATTATGTCAGTTCTATCGACATAAAAAGATCAAAACTATTATAATGATCTACCACTTCGTCACTAGAATCTCATGAGAGTATACAAGTACCGCCGATGACATCCTGTCTTTATTCCCTAACATACTGGACAAAAATCCTACTCTATTTCCCTTCTAGATTATAGTGGTTTCCCTTTAGTCAAATAAAATTTTATTCCAATGTCTTGAATATGACATCAATTACCTCATTTTGTTCATTAATCTCCCAAAATTTTGGGTACATAGGTCTTTTCCTTGATTCATAATAATCCATCCTGACTAAGTGAGATATTCTTCCATGGACTTATGCCATATTTGACTCTCAAGTATAATGATTAGATGTTTTGCGGAGATAAACTCCTTCATCTTAGATCTTCCGTACCTTGGATTTATTTCATCCTTTAATCATTTCCAAAGTTGTAATTTTATTTTCAGCTTAATTTATTTCTTCTAATGAGCATTTATATGAGTTCGACTATAACAATTCTTGTTTAAATCATGTTGACTTGAAATTATCTTCCAAAAGATGTCAACAACTATAATTACCAATTGCATGTATGTTTCTTGATATCTCAAGACCATGAGTATTTAATTCTTCCATTTTCTCTTGCATAGGCAATATTCTTGCTTGTCTTAATCAATATTTCATCTACCTTTTTCAAAACATTATTGATAATATCAAATTGATCTACCAAAATAATATGTACAACATTGTGCTGTGAATATTTCTCTCATTGGTTTATAAGCCCTGACCTTTTCACTATCTTTCACTATCAATTCCAATCTCTCCTCCCTAGTGGTCATGGAGTGTATGACTTTGGTTGAATCATGACTCATGAAGAAGTCAAAATTTCTTTTGAACTGATAATACATCCTTAAAATTTGTATGGGGTATTTCATCTGAGTCCATCTATTCTCCTTCTTCCCCCCTTAGTGTTTCCATGATATTTGAACTCTTAGCAACATTCACTTTCCTCAAAATGAATTGATTTATCATTCATTGTTGTTGACTACTTGTCTTTCTTTCCCTCTGTGGTATGCTTTGCGTATACTTTTTGTTTCCAATTAGATTCATCTTTGATCTCTAATCCCACATATTCAATAGTTGGATGAGATCTAATGAATAAAAAACACTTTTTTAAAACAAGTTAAGAGGTACTCTAGTATTTCATTCCAATTCTTTTTTCCATGTATACCAATATCCTTTTTGTGAAAGAATATCCTTATCCACCAAGTCTCTTTTGTTGATGTGTCTTTACCTTAGTGTATTGCTTCCTTAATAATTCTTTTGATTTGACACATAGTATCTTTCCATATGCAATTTCCTTTAGGAACTTCCAAACATGATTTTTGCTTTTGTTTACAGGTTTTTACTTCTTCCAAATGATTCTCTATCTGAGCCCTTGGTCTCTACAATAATCTTTCCAACTGATTTTTCCCAATTCTGGGTAACTTTAGTTTCTCATAATCTTAGACACTCCAAAGTCATTTCTCTTCTTTCCCCCTTTTCAATTCAAATCTCCCAATTGATATTTCCTATTCTATTTGGTGGAATCATGTTAGCTTTTAATTCTTTGAAATTTGTTTCTTTTTTTGTCCAAAACGGTCTCTAACCTTCATTCAAAAGTATCAACTTTCTCTCTTGACTCCAATTATCGTTGCAAGATTTTAACCTTGTATTGAATTAGGTTTTCCATGGGTTTATCCAACCTCTCTAGATATTTTTGATTCACAAAATGTTGACTTCCTACTTTGACAAAACTTTCCAATTTATTCTATGAATTAGTTCCCTTCCAATTAAGCATACTCATAGATTCATAATATCCCTACTCAATCCAAATTCCTTGAATCTTTGCATCTACTAGTTGCTATCAATAAGGGTTTATTTCATTTCTTCCTATCCCTTAGAATCATTTAAACAATTTTGTAGGGTGAAGGTACTCATTGGTAATCCTCCATAACCTTCCTACCAAACCTAGTTGCATAATCTTCCGCAATCCAAGGTGTATCATATTGAAATATTGGTTTAGGAGTTTTCAACTCCATGGATGATTCTTTCTTTAACCCAAAATTAAACTCAACTTCCCTTTTTGTTTCCACTTTGTTCTTTTCCTCTTTCCATCTTGGTGTGAGAATTTTTCAACTATTATCTTCCGATAAGATTTACACATCAATTGCATAATGAGCTCATAGGTTCCAAAGATGAACCTTGTAGCTCTAATACCATGTGTAACAACCCCATTGTTCTACTTAAGGAATTTTCCTGAGTTTTAACCTTAAGTAAATAAACTTA
>VDFB02038951.1:0-14725 GCA_007258455.2 Sequoia sempervirens
CATGCATATATGTAATATAATAAAACACACCGTGGAAGAGGAAATTTCAGAATCATAGGGTGCTCGCAAGCGAGTGGTGCAATCACATCCCCTTCACCAATACAATATTACTAAATGACGAATCTAACATCAATAATATACTCAAAAGCATAAATCATCATTAATTCAAATATTTGTTAAGCTAATTCAAAGTGTGCCATAATGATAACATCAAAGTAAAATACCATCACATCAAAATATAACATTCACATCGCTTTACAGTTTGCGATCAAATAGTAACCAAGTACCAAAGTCAAAGTATAAACAGAAACAACATAACAAAGAAGAACACTGCCGATCAAAAGAGCCAAAATGGAGGGGTGCTACATCCTCCCCCCCAAGGGTCAGGCTTACTCCTGGAAGCCTGCGAACACAAGGGATAGAGCTCCCTCAAAACCAACTAGAACCTAGCCTACTCAGTACCTCGATCCCTGAGGATTAATTCCTAAAGCCGAAGGATGAACTGCACCTAGATGCTCAGCCTGACGGTTATCCACCGCAGTAAATGCCCTATATGATCTATCCGCATCTCCTACTGTTGGCTCTAAAGCCGCCGACCTCTGACTAAAACCAAAATTTCCCTACTGAGGACACTGATGAGCAAAGTGGCCTTGCTGACCACAAGCGAAACATCCTATCCCTCTACTGAATCCCTGAACAACTGGAGATACACTAGGTTGTGGAAGACCACCTCCACTAAACGCCGACTGAGAACTTTGAGTAGGTTGATCATAACGATCACGATGAGCTCGCATCCAACTCTGATCTCTCTTCTTTTGTCTCCAACTTCTATCGTGTTGGGACTAAGGATTCTATTGCCTTGACTATGAAGGTTGTTGCTGCTCACCCTTATCGGGTGACTAATGCCCTCTAGAAAAGCCTGTAGCTTGAGATCGACCACTCTGAGATCCAACACCAAAGGAAGGTGCACTGCCAAACTAAACTCCCGACTGACCACCTAAAACCAAAGCTAAATTCTCCTCAATAATACGAGCCTTATCCACAGCTATCTCCATGGTCTTTGGCTCGAATACCCAAACTCCACCACTGATCTGGGCGTTTAAGCCCCTAATGAAATACTGAACCAACATACCCTCATCATCACCTATGCCCACAAACTGTTTGAGCTTGAAAAAGCGATGCTCAAACTATTCCATTGACATATCCATCTATCGTAAGGCATGGAACTCATCTCCATGACATTGATTCCAATGGTCAGAAAGGAATTGAGCTTTGAACCGCTGTAGGAACAAATCCCAAGATACAGTACTGATATCTAAATGGAGTTTCTCCTCCTCCAAATCCACCAGGTAGATTCAAAGTCCCTCAAATGCATGATTGCACACCTAGCTTTGGTGTTGCTACCGTACAAATACATAGGAAAACACCTATTTAGATCAATCAACCATGTCTCGGCCTCTAATACACTGCCCAAACCATCGAAAGTGGGTGGACGAGCTCTAAGAAGATCTCTCATATGAGTAGCCATGACTGCCTCAGACGGAGCTGGAACTTGATCTCTCTCACCTATAACCTCTTGATCTCTATCCTGCCTAGGAATCATACGAGCAAGAGTCTCCTCTAGCAAGTGACGCAACTTAGCGTCCTTGATCCCTGGTGGATCCTGATGTTGATTACCGACCTCTGGCACAAATTGAGAAGCCTGCTGCTCCTCATGATCTGAAACATGGGGAACAATGGGAGGTGTATCCTGTTGATTACCTCCTCGATCGCCTACACGACCATGACCTCTACCATGACCTCGCCTAGGTGGCATGATCCTGTACAGATACACACCACAACATAAGACAAGGTACACAAACATAAATTCTATGCAACTAACAACTTAATGGGTCCCACATTATCCCAGAGTGCCTAGTGTTTAAACTTGGGCTCTGATACCATGTGTAATGCCCCACCATGCAACCCTAGAGGAAGTTGCAATTAACTACACAAATGTACTAATTTTTTTATTAAAGTACAATTAACATGCAAGTTCACTACCCATTGCAACAACCCCTAAGGTTACTGAGACTGAGATTACTTTAAAACCCAAACAAGAAACATGAAATGAAAACATAACATTTAATTACTTAAAGAATTAAGGAGAACACATACATTCGATACATGATAAATTACATCAACGCATAAGAGATACCACATGTTTTCAAATAAAAATCATTTAACAATAAGATTACAACTCTCATTCCCCGAATGAGGCAAATCCAATAAGAATGGTTACATAATACATATTCCACCTCAATAACAAATGAGGGGTAATAAATTATAAGTTTCCAACTGAAGCGAATAAAAGCAAGAAATGAAAAATGAATCCACGAGCTCAAGCTGAAATCTTGTCCACCACGAACAAGAAGAAGACTAGCGGATTAAGTGCACGCTCCACCCAACCATGTGATGCTTTCGAGAGAACCACCCCTCATGCTGGGAGATAGTAACAAGGATTCCTAGACAAGACCATCAACCTCTAGACGAGGCTAAAAACATAACTAAATTGAATCGAATACAAACACAATAACACTTAATACAATGGTTGCAATGCTTCTAGAGAACAGTAATCATCATCTCACAGCGATTACAAAACTGACTTCTGGTTGACATAGAGAGAGTGTCACACATCATTTGCTATGAGTTACCCAGGCTCAACCTTCCTAGGCTACCGGACCCCCATCTCGGGTTACCCTGGCTTGCCTCTACTAGTCGTCGGACCCTCATACAAATTGTGCTTCTCGTCTCATCTCAAGCCTTGATAAGTGCATGAGTCATGAGAGAGGCATTCATTATCTTAATTATTCTGAAGGTTTTTCATTAATTATTTTTAAGTTATCACTTACTTAAACCCTAAGTGAGTTACCCTGGCGCCCCTTTGTGTGTCGGACCCCCACAAAGAGCCACTCTCCTATCGACAACACATACAAACCAAAACCACAATTCAATGGGTAAACTAGATAAGACAACCACTCCAATCCAAGGAGGCCACATATAACAAAACCCACTCCAAACACTTGGAGGCTACAAAACACATAATCCACTCCTTCCAAAGGAGACACATACCACATAAGCCACTCCTAATCCAAAGGAGGCACAAACCATCCCCGTTTGTGAAAACCGGGTGAAACAACATGATACATCTATATGCACTACCCAAGACAATCCAAAGGTTGGCTAACATTTTACGACAACCCACACAATTAACTGAAAAACCCCATCTGGAAGACTTACACAAACAAATGACTCAATTTCCCAACATCAAGAATGAATGAAAACATCACTTAGAAAGCATTTCAGGCAACTCAATAAACTAGTGTTAGGATTTCCTAAATCCAAGCCAAGCAATGACATAGTGCATGAAATCAATTAAATAATTAACATTATTTGCACACACTCAAAATTAAATCAAATCACATTGGCAACGTTAAGGAATTTAAAACTAACAATTTAATCCCATTTGTTCAATCATACATAATGATTCATATCAATCTTTTTAAATAAAAACATTTATTATAAAGTCAATTTCTTTCCAATCAATTATAATTAAAAAAAAAATTAAAATTCATATATTTAAATATTTGAATTTTATTTAAATATATATATATCCTTAAAAAAAACATTTTATAATTCAACTAATTAAAAATAGAACCTATTACATTTAAAATATATATATATATAATATGTTGATTATATATACAATATATATATATATATTATATATATTTAAATAATAATAAAAAATATATTTATTTAAATTATAATATAGTATATATAATATATATATATTATATAACATATAATATAAAATAAAAATAAATAATTAGAATTTAATATGGTGAGGAAAGGGCGAAACAAAGTAGCGGTGCCTCCTAGTTCGGAAGTGCGGTGAGGAAAAGTTGGTAGGATGAAGTTTTGTGGCGAGGCCAGGAGATAGCAAGGGCGATGACCACATCCCCGGTGGGTGTTAAGTTAATGGCCGAATGGAATGCGTCAAAGCGTTGACATGCAGCGAATATAGGCCAGTGAAGTCGCGGGGGCAAGGCTTCGGCCGAGAAGAACGATACCCCATCGAGGCAATCTGAGGAAACCCTTACGAGGGGTGAAGCGGCGACAAAGGCGACGGGGTCAACAATATGAAGCAAGAAACAAGCGCCAATAAAGCGTGTGGAGGAAAAAAGTGAGAAAGGGTAAATCTGAAGGCAGCCAGTATAGCGGCCAGAAGCGGCGAAGAGTCACCCCTCCCACATACGAACTCCCACAGGAAACCCCGCTGATAGATGTCTCTCAGGAGGTTAGAGATGACGGGGAAATCCTGAAAGAATATGCAATAATATGTCGCTTCATAGGTGGAAACCCTAGCAGGGCCGAAATCAGAGACTGGGCAAAGCAAGAATGGAGGACAGAGGCGCTTATTAGGTTTCTGCCAAAGAATTTCTTTGTGGTAGTTTTCGCAAATGAAGAAGCTATGAATGCGGTCACCAAAGCGGGGATCTGGCGGATGGGTAAGCTCACGCTATACATGCAACCTTGGGAGAATAACTTCGACCCAACTAGGCTCAAGCCCTACGAGCACCTTGTCTGGATCTGTCTATACAATCTCCCATTCGAGTATTGGAATGGTGGCTGCCTGGAAAAGATCGGAAGGTCGTTAGGCACCCTGGTGGACATAGACATGGAAATCATTGATAGCGACCTATACAAATACGCAAGGCTACAAATAGCGGCGATAAAAACCATTCCCCGTTCTCTAAAGCTGCTGGTAGACGGCGAAACCTGGACCTAGGAGGTGGAAATAGAAGAGGACAGAAGGTTTTGCCTAATTTGTAGCTCAAGAGGCCACAAAGCAGAGTCTTGCAATTGGGCGCGAGATGACAGTACCTCCAATCGGACGGACCGGGCAAATAACTGTCGACAACTCGTCCCGTTTGTGGCTGAGGTGCCGTCCCCACGACACGCGGAATCTGAGGGCAAGAAAAACAAAGATCACGTTAAGAAACCCGATGGCTCCTCTGGACTCTTGTCGTCCCAATCGGAGTTGGCCAAATCAAACAAAGATGGGTTGGAAAAGTACTTCTCTCCCTCCGAATCTGAAGCAAACTCGGGACCGGTTGATGAGCTAGACATAATTGATGAGAGGTGCATCTCTCAATCGGCAATCTCGCACCTAGGTATGGGTAAAATCGGCAAACAAAGGAAAGCTCGAGGCAGAAAATCGTCCAAGCAAATCAGGAGGAGGAGGCCACTGCCAAAAACTACCCCAGTATTAAAAATTTCCTAAGTACCAAGGGAGGATTGACCTCCCTTGGGAACCAATGAAGATCTCTTCCTGGAATGTCAGGGGCCTAAAGGCCCCTAACAAAAGACGCCTGATCAGGCGTCAACTTCAAAATAGCCTTAGCGACATAATACTTCTGCAAGAAACAAAATTATCCCAAACGGAAGCGTCAGCCTTCTTAAGGTACATCAGACCGTGGAACGGCTTCTTCCAGGACTCGACAGGAGCGTCTAGTGGTCTCAGGGTCCTCTGGAAAGAGTCTGCGATATCGGCTAAAATGCTCTGCTCTACCTCAAACTGGCTTGCTGTCGACATCTTTAGCCTGAGGCTCAACCGGCCTTTCACCATCATCAACATCTACGGCCCCACGGGCTCAAAGGAGAAAGCGAGGGTCTGGTCGGAGGTTTTGTGTTTCATCAGCGGGCTTGCTGGAGCAAATTTGGTAGTGGGAGGAGACTTCAACGCAGTTCTTGATCTGTCTGAAAAACGCGGTGGGTTAAGGACTGTAACTCCGGCAATGGTCGATTTCAGGGATTTTGTCGCCAACTCTAGGTTGGAAGACTGCCATACCTCAAACGGAGTCTATACCTGGACCAACAGGAGAAAGGATTTCACGGAGATCGCAGAGCGTTTGGATAGGTTTCTGATTTCGGGTGAATGGCGTAATCTGTGCCCCTCCATTGAGGCCCGCATCTTGCCAATCTCAGTTTCAGATCACTTCCCGATCGAACTAAGTCTTGAACATGGCTCGGACCTCCCTAGATCTCCTTTCAGATTCTTGAGCATGTGGTGGCGAGATGATAAACTACATAACCTGTTGAAAGAGTGGTGGAAAGAGCACCGAGTGGGTGGATCTGACAGCTTCAAGCTCGTCAAAAAGCTGCAATACTTAAAGTCCAAGCTCAAAATCTGGAACAAGGAAACATTTCAGAACATTTTCGTAGAAAAGGCAAGAGTTGAACTCGAACTGCAAGCTCTAAACGAATTCGTCATCAGGAACGGCATGAGTAATGCGGAATACAGAAAAGAGATGGCGCTGAAAGCAGAATTATCCGAATTATTAAAAAGGGAAGAAACGTACTGGCACGACAAATCTAGAGAAGTTTGGCTCAACGAAGGCGACTCCAATACCAAATTCTTTCACGCCTCAGTGCTGGCAAGACGGGCGGCTAACAAAATCAAGACAGTATACTCAAGCGATGGTTCCTTGAAGAGCGGCACCCAAGAGGTGGGAAGGGAGGCCGAGGTTTTTTTCAGGAAATTGCTCGGAGAGGATCCTGGTCCAACCGGGGAGGGGGATGTGCTGGAGGCCATTGACAAAAGGGTGGACGAAGCTGATAATCAGATGTTAACAGAGCCAATTTCGAAAGAGGAAGTCAAGGTAGCACTATTCCAGTTGCATCCCGACAAGGCTCCGGGGCCAGACGGTTTCCTTGCCAGTTTCTTTCAGAGGTGCTGGGACTTTCTAGGGTCTGACTTGTGGAGAATGTTGGAAGATTTCAGGAAAGCGGGGAGGTTTGTAAAAGATATCAACAACTCGGTTATAGTGCTAATTCCCAAGAAATCAGAATGTAGGTCATTCAGCGATTATAGGCCAATTTCGCTGTGCAATACCATCTACAAGTTAATAGCGAAAGTTCTGGCAAACAGACTCAAGAAGATCGTAGGCAAGGTCACCGGTCCCGAACAGAATGGGTTCATCCCCGGAAGGGAAATATCTGATAGCATCCTTTTAATTAGTGAGGCAGTGCACTCGTTAAAATCGGGCAAAGCACCGGGAATGGTCATAAAACTTGACGTCTGCAAAGCGTATGACAAGGTGCCTGGGATTTCTTGATAAAGGTAATGCAACGCATGGGGTTCAATGGTCACTGGTGCTCCCTCATCAAACATTGCATCTCATCGGTGAGGTTTTCGGTTTTGGTGAACGGGGAGCTCAATGGTTTCTTTGGGGCTACAAATGGGCTAAGGCAAGGGGACCCCATCTCCCCTTTTCTTTTTGTGATAATGGCCGAGGCTCTAAGCTGTGCCATCAAAAAGAGGCGGCAGATGCAATTATGGAGGGGGGTTGCAGCCGCCCCGAATGTGGATCGCATCACTCACACCCAATTCGCCGATGACACAACCCTTTTTGGTGAAGCAAATCTGAGGGAGGCCAAAACTATCAAAGAAACGCTGGTGACATATGAATCTCAGTCTGGGCAAAAAATGAATAAAGAAAAGTCAAGGATCCTTTTCTTCAACACAAAGGCGCATGTCCAGAAGGAAATAGCTGCGTGTCTCGGCTTTAGTATCGACAAATTACCGGCCAAATTTCTCGGGGTACAAATATTTGATGGGGATTGCAAATCAAAACATTGGACCGAAGTTTTAAACAAATGCAAATCAAAGGCTCTATCGTGGAAGAACAACTGGTTATCCCTGGCAGGCAGGCTGACCATGATAAAATCAGTGCTTTCCGCAATCCCAATCTATACGTTCGCCTGTTATGCTGCACCAAAGAAAACCGTAGCAGGAATAGAGTCAGCCTTGAAGCGTTTCCTCTGGGAAGGGTCGAAAGATGAAAAGAGGATAGCGCTCATCGGATGGGACACTGCGTGCAAATCTAAAATCGATGGAGGGGCGGGGCTGAGAAATGTAGAAAGGCAAAACCTTGCTATGGGCGCAAAACTGATCTGGAAAATGTACAGACACCCAGAGAAGCTTTGGTGCCGTGTACTACAGAATAAATACTTGGATAACAACTCCCCGTCAAGAATTCTAACAGCCGCGGCTCTTGGGGGGGGCTCCGCCATCTGGAAGTTCATTAACAAATGCCGATCAATTATCACGGACCACATCACTAGGCGAATAGGAAATGGCAAGAGCGCAAGGTTTTGGACGGACTCCTGGAACGGCTACAGGAGCCTGGCCGAGCAATTCGATCTTGAAGGGGAGGTGGCAAGTCTGGAGAACTGGGGGGGTATCGAACTTGCCAAGTACCTCTCTCCTTCTACCCCTTCCGATGGCGGGAAAGTGGTTTGGATCAACATGCTAAATCCCCATCTCGACCATCTAAAAGCACAGGGAATTACAGAAGAATTAAACAGCAGAGTGGTTTTGCTCTCCAACGATGAGGACTCCATAGTGTGGTGTGGGGCAAAATCGGGTGAATACTCTGCTAAATTGGGATATCAAATCCAAGAAGCGATAAGTGCAAGGAAAGGTTGGTGGGCACGGCTATGCTGGGACCAAACCGTGCTTCCCAAAGCTGGGGCGTTCTTGTGGGTCGTCTTGCACAAGCGGTGCTTGACTTTGGAACGATTGAAAAGTCTGGGTTATGCCGGGCCTTCCCGTTGCGCACTATGTGAACACAACGTAGAGGACGTAGATCATCTATTTCTCACATGTCCAATTGCCACATCCTGCTGGGATTGGCTCCAATGCTCGTTCTCCTCTCCTGGCCCGAGACAGAAGACTCTGCACGAATTCCTCAACTCATGGAAGACGGGCAATAGAAAAGGTTATTGGCAAAGTCTGTGGGTCTTGGCCCCCTCATTGGTCGTGTGGCATATCTGGAAAGAACGTAACCGAAGAATTTTTAGGGGGGTAGCGCTTCGTCTCCCAAGGCTGATTGACAAATTGCAGGAGGCAATCATCGAAGTTGCCAACAACAGGACAAGGGTGAATTCAAGGTCAAAATTCACAAAATGGGACGAGGAAATACATAAAGTGTGGACCAATCTGAAACGGCCTAGGGAAGGCCAACCAACATCGGACAAAGTAGACAGGAAGGCGGTACGGTGGGAGAGGCCAGAGGATCTCCCCTGGAAACTGAACTTCGATGGGGCTGCGAAAGGGAATCTTGGGGTGGCTGGGGCTGGGTGCATAATCAGAAATCATCTGGGCGAATGCGTATGGGCCGCCTCCAAGAACTTGGGGATAAGGACCAACAATGAGGCTGAATTCGAAGCTCTCCTGATGGGTGTACAACTTTGCATTTGCAAAGGAATAAAGTCGATCGAATTCGAGGGGGACTCAATGAATTGTATAAAAGCCATCTCGCGAGGATTCTCGCCAAGCTGGATCCTTGACGCCTGGGTCAAACAAATAAAGGCACTTTTAGGGAGGTTGGAAAATTTCAAATTCGGGCATGCGTACAGGGAGGCAAACAAGGCAGCGGATTGCCTGGCCAATGCGGGGACCGTCCAACAGGAAGAGTTAATTATTGACTTTAGGGCGGATCGTTGGGAAGGCTTACAGGAGGTGGTAGCGTTGGATATGAAGCGGCACCATAGCCCTGAAGCATAAGATCATGGGTTGGCGTGGGAGATGCGTTGGAGTGGGCAAAGGAGGCGGGAGGACGTCTAGGACCATGGGCCGAGTCCTCCTTCTCCCTCGTCGGGGGACCATGTGGCCATTCCGAACCAATGTCTGGGTGACTTGGGGTTTGGCAAGGAAGTTTGCTTCCTTTGTCTGCCACTGTTTTGCTCAGATTTACAGGGGTGGAGGGGAAATTTTTGGTTGGTTTCTAGGGTGCTTTCCATGTAAGTGGCTGTCAAGCGGCCAGATAATGTCTTAGAAGGCGGACAGCCTGGTGCCTGTGATGTCTAGGGAAATATGTATTCGGGAGTTACCCCCATTTCTAAGGTAACACTTATCTAATAAAAAAAATAAAATAAATAAATAAATAAAAATAAATAAAAAATAAAAATTAAATAAAAATAAAATAAAAGCAGAAATGCTTTTGTTTGGCCCTTGAGTCCCCAAAGGAGGGACCACGACCACGGTACGTACTTGACCTCCACTGTAAGAGGTCGGCGTTACTTTGTCTGACACCCCTCCATGGGGCGTTGGTAATGCAGCCTAAGGCTACGGCCTCCCCAAACCCTTCACATAAATAAAATTTATTTATACATTTTATTTTCCAATAAAATAAATAAATCCTCCATGTTACGCACAAAACAAATTTACGTGTAATTTTTTTTTTAAATAAAATTTTCGGAATGATAAAGAAACATATTTACATAATATATGTTTGAATATATATATATATTAAGATTATATATATATATTCTGATATATTATATATATATACCTAAAATTCCCATTTACAGACAAATTGTGCAACTTCACAACATAATTTTTGCAGTAAAACTAACTTATCAACACAATATTTGGGTTTAAATTTCAAATTGATATGAACTATTTCAAATCCAAAATAGAGGTTTTCAAATTTCATTTTTCTTTCTTTCCATTTGTCTATTGTTGAAATTGAAAATTTCTATTGCAAGCTTTGTTTTTCAACAATAATCTAAATTATTTTCAAGATTTAAACAGGGTTTTCAAAAGATTTCCAAGCATGTTTTCAAATTGAAAATGCAATTTTCTAAAATAATAATCAAGGAAAACCTGTGATCTACAGCTTGAAGGGGAGTTTGAAGAAGATAGTTGAGCTTCCCTGCAAGAATATTTTCTAAAGCTTTTTCTAAATCCTCACCCAAAATCCAAAATGCATCAACAAATCATGAAGAACTCTCTTTCCTTTTTTTTCTCATAACTAAATTTTAAGAATGAAAAGCCTTCTCTATTTTTTCCCCAAATTTGGTCAAATACCCTAAAATATCCCATCCACCATAGTTATTGCAAATTTGGAGACATTTGATTTTCATTTTAAAAAATTAAAAACCCAAAATTTCTTTCAACATGACTTTATTTCATTATTTCATTTTTCTAAATTTCTATTTCAAAGAATTTAAATGCTTTTAAACATTTTCATTTCCAAAATAATTTCATACATTTAAAAATTTCCTTTCAAAAGAATCTAACACTTTTATTCCAAGATAGATAATTTAATTCAATTACTCACAATTAATTTAATTAATCAATAAAATAAATATAATCAATATTATATTATTTTATTAATTAAAATTAAATGAATAATAAAATAACCAATATTATATTATATTATTTCTAACATTACAACCAAATATATTTAATCATCGATTTAACTACACAATCCATTTATTTACCTTTATAATTTGAAATTAAATAAAACCAAGGTGAAATGGACAACATTAAAAACAACCCTTGACTACAGCTTGATGACACACTATGACCCGGGGTGATGAATTGGCATGGAAAACCTAGCTACTATCTCTAATCGATTACCGTTGGTCAATGGACATGCTCAAACTGTGAAATCGGAGGTGGAGTTGATATCTTGTACCTATCAACTGCCCGAACAAAGAGTATATCAAACATGCATATATATAATATAATAAAACACACCATAAAGAGGAAATCTTGGAATCGTAGGGCGCTCACAAGTGAGTGGTGCAATCTCATCCCCTTCACCAATATAGTATTACTAATGACAAGTCTAACATCAATAATATGATCCAAAAGCATAAAACATCATTAAATCAAATATCTACTAAGTTAATCCAAAACATGCCATAAAGATAACATCATCATAAAATAACATCACACTAAAATATAACATATGCATCGCTTAATAGTTTGCGATTAAATAGAAACAAGTACCAAAGTCAAAGCATAGTAGAACAAAGCATTACAAAGAAAACACTGCTGAACAAAAGAGCCAAAATGGAAGTGCCACAACATCACACAATGAAATAACTCAATTGAAAGACCAAAATCTTCCAATGTAGAGCTATGATATCCAATGAAAAGGATTAAACTAGATATGTAACTATATTAAGTTCCCACTAAACCATGTTATAAATCTTCTCATACCGCCATATTCAAGAACTATAGGTCCCAAAGTACAACTATCTTAAGAATTATAAATAATCATATATTTGCTTCACTACAATAAGTAGACAATTGTACCATGATGACCAAAGGAGGACAACCATGTATAATTAACATCAACAATATGAAATATCTATGGGTATAGATAGCCAACATTTTTTTTATTTGTATAACATGTAGGTACAACCAACCCATAAAACTACACAACTCATATATCTCAAAAATGCAACATATAGGTTTAATAACACACTAGTAACATGAAAAATGGAGACAACCAAAGATAACATGTATATTTTTTTATGAATTATATATTGGATCAAATCTAGATACAACTTGACACAAATCCATAATAGAGTAGCCATAGTTTAAGAACCCAAAAACAACCACTGTAGAAATATTAAATGAAAAAGGATATACTAAAAATTTCACACTAAGAAGATTGCAACCAAACTCCTTGTGTCTTGAGGAATCAATAGAGGTTGTGTGCTCAAAGGTAGAATTCAACCCATTCAGAAATTTTACATTGATTATCTAGTGTTATCACTAGCTAGCTAGCATAAATTCTTGGTTTGATCAATGGGCCTTCATTGATAACCTAAAGGGTTTAATTCAATCCCCCTTAATCTAGGGGTTCAATCTAAGCTTGTTAGTGGAATATCCTTATAATTTTTTATTTGTCAAATTGGGCCACATGGAACACTATTTTTCTTATTGAATCACAGATTTTTGGCTCCTTAGGACTCTCTAACTCTTCTAGGGTTTTTCACCTAAAAGGAGAGAGTAGGGCCAAAAATGCTAGCTAGGTTCATTCAAATTAGGATGTGTATGATGTTATTTAGGATAAATGAAATGATATAAGTGAAAATAAGCAGTGAAATTGATCAAATATGAATGCAAAACCTAAGAAACAAGTAATATTTGAAAACACATTGTGTAATGCAACAATGAACTAGAAATGAATGCAAAGCTAAACAAAAATGAATGAAACTTGAAGTGTGCACCTAAAAGCTTGAAGGAGACTGGAAATTGCTTCTAAAATGTTGCTAATGTTGATTTTTAGGCCCAGAGGGACTCATTTGCCATTTTGGGCGAATCAGTCCTAGTTCTGTCAAATTGAGCCAAAACCTATTTCTGACAAAAGGGTACTAAAAAATGCATAAAACTCAAAATTGACCTTGGAGTGGGACTCATTTTCCACCCATGGAAAATGATTCCACTTTTGAATTTCTATATTTTCAAAGGTGGATTCTGAAGCTTCCGATTTGCACTTTGACTTCCTACAGGTGTCCGCTTCTGAAACTTTGATTTACGGGCTTGAAAATGAGTTTTGTTGATATTTTGAGTAGTTGAATGAAGAGAGGACTTTAGCAACCTTGCAACTTGATTTTCAATGATTTCCAAGCTTCTAAGAGACCTAAATCTACAAACACATAAGAGAAGAAGAAATAGTGAATGTTAGGGCATTGGGGTTTTGCCTTGGTCAAACCCCCTTTAGGTAATTAAACCAAAATGATGAAAGAATAGAACGAAACATGCAACAATGGAATAAATTACTTTTCCATGATGATATATCTTGAAAGTATACAACAAAACATGTAGAATCTACCCTTGTATGTTTTAGGAAGCTAAATTAATGACTTGCAATATGAAAGCCCTAACTTGTTTAACTTGAGATAAAAGAATGGTGAATGAATAATGAAGAATGTATGTGTGTGAGATGAATGAGGGATGGATCTAGAATGAGGAGAAAAACACTTATTTATACATTCTTGTGCCTTAGTTACCCATTCATACCTCATCATAGGCCAACATCAAGTGTTTTTGAATAAAAACCCAAAAGGAAATTTTGAAAAAAAATGAATTTGGGGCCAAGGGGGACTCATTAGCCACCCATGGCCGAATGGGTCCCACCTAGAACCTAAAATGGAATGTCGAGAATTATTTTTGTATTTAATGTTGTTTTGTGGAATTAACATCCAAAAATAAACTTAATATAAGCATATGAGGGCATAAAGGGGACAAATAAAGCATAAGAAAGGTGTAAATAGTAAAGATGTGCCTAGAAAAACATGAAATCTTGTTACAAGACTTTACAACACTTCAAAATAGGACTTGTTGATGAATAAAAATGTGATTTTTAGGTAAATTGTAATAAATAGAGACTAGAAGAATTTAGAAATGTCTTACAACACTTCACAACACCTTCACAAGATGTCATTAAAAGCTTATGTTATTTAATTTGCAAGGTCAAGACCTATTATGGATGCATAAAATTCCTCACAACACCTAAATCAAGGCCTCATTAAGTCCAATTTATCATGAATTAATCCCATGCCAAGAAGCAAAGGGTCCTTTTTCTATGGCACATTTAGCCCCCAGTTTAGTGAGAGGATGAGCTTGCTTCAAACTTACACTAAAGTAGACATTCAAGAGAGATCCAAGGGTACAAATGTAGATGACAAAGAATGAAAAACCAAAGGAGGTGGCCAAGCCCCCAGGATCAAAGATCCTAAGTCAAATCATCAAGATACAAAATCATGCAATGGTAAGAACTAAAGGAAAATGGGGTGGAAAAGATGCACTCAATCTGGGGCCATAGAACCTCAAGTCATCTATGGGGTGAGAAGTCCACAACATACTCACTCT